>SJYQ01095405.1:74290-103302 GCA_006410935.1 Redunca redunca | reverse complement strand
CAGATGACACCACCCTTATGGCAGAAAGTGAAGAAGAACTAAAGAGCCTCTTGATGAAAGTGAAAGAGGAGAGTGGAAAAGTTGGCTTATAGCTCAACATTCAGAAAACTAAGATCATGGCATCTGGTCCCATCACTTCATGGGAAATAGATGGGGAAACAGTGGAAAGAGTGTCAGACTTTATTTTTGAGGGGCTCCAAAATCACTGCAGATGGTGATTGCAGCCATGAAATTAAAAGACACTTGCTCCTTGAAAGAAAAGTAATGACCAACCTAGACAGCTTATTAAAAAGCAGAGACATTACTTTGCCAACAAGGGTCCACCTAGTCAAAGCTATGGTTTTTCCAGTAGTCATGCATGGATGTGAGAGTTGGACTATAAAGAAAGCTGAGCACTGAAGAATTGATGCTTTTGAACTGTGGTGTTGGAAAAGACTCTTGAGAGTCCCTTGGACGGTAAGGAGATCCAACCAGTCCATCCTAAAGGAAATCACTCCTGAATATTCATTGGAAGGACTGATGCTGAAGCTGAAACTCCAATATTTTGGCCACTTGATGTGAAGAACTGACTCATTTGAAAAGACCCTGATGCTGGGAAAGGTTGAAGGCAGGAGGAGAAGGGGGCGACAGAGGATGAGATGGTTGGATAGCATCACCAACTCAATGGACATGAGTTTGAGTAAACTCTGGGAGTTGGTGATGGACAGCAAGGCCTGGTGTGCTGCAGTCCATGAGGTCGCAAAGAGTCGGACATGACTGAGCGACTGGACTGAACTGAGGTTTGTCATAGTTTTTCTTCCAAAGGGTAAGCATCTTTTAATTTCATGACTGCAGTCACCATCCACAGTGATTTTGGAGCCCAAGAAAATAAAATCCATCACTGTTTCCATTGTTTCCCCATCTATTTGCCATGAAGTGATGAGACCAGATGCCATGATCATAGTTTTATGAATGTTGAGTTGTAAGCCAGCTTTTTCACTCTCTTCTTTCAATTTCATCAAGAGGCTCTTTAATTTCTATTCACTTTCTGTCATTAGAGTGGTATCATCTGCATATCTGAGGTTATTGATATTTCTCCCTGCAATCCTGATTCCAGCTTGTGCTTCAAGGAAGACTTTTCCCTCTCCTATATTCCTTTGGAGGATTCCCAGGTGGCATAGTGGTAAAGAACCTGGCTGTCAATGCAAGAGACATAAGAGATGGGTCGATCCCTGGGTTGGGAAGATCCCCTGGAGAAGGGCATGGCAACCCAGTCCAGGATCTTGCCTGGAATCCCATGGACAGAGGAGCCTGGTGAGTTACAGTCCATAAGGTCGCAAAGAGTTGGACATGACTGAAGCAACTTCACACACACACACACACACACACACACGCACATGCACACACACACGCAGACACACACTGTGTTGCAGGAACACAAGGGCAAGAATTCCAGGCTGCAGTGGTAGTGTGCCAATTACCTTAATAGGCCGCCATGGGTTCTACGTGCATATCTTTTCACTCTCCTCTTTCACCCTCATCAAGAGGTTCTTTAGTTCCTCTTCACTTTCTGCCATTGGAGTGGTATTATCTGCATATCTGAGGTTGTTGATGTTTGTACGTGCATGCTAAGTCGCTTGGGTCATTTCTGACTCTTTGTGACCCTATGGACTTTAGCCCTCCAGTCTCCTCTGTCCATGGGATTCTCCAGGCAAGAATACCGGAGTGGGTTGCTGTGCCTGCCTCCAGGGCATCTTCCTGACCCAGGGATCAAACCCCTGTCTCT
Source organism: Redunca redunca (assembly GCA_006410935.1). Taxonomy (NCBI): domain Eukaryota; kingdom Metazoa; phylum Chordata; class Mammalia; order Artiodactyla; family Bovidae; genus Redunca; species Redunca redunca. Next base: position 101,537 of record SJYQ01095405.1, on the reverse strand, counting down.
TGTGTCTCCTGCACTGGCTGGCGGGCCACCTGGGAATGATGTTTGCAATGCATTGCATACGTTTAACGCCATGAGTTTATAATGACCTACAAACAAACAAACTCATACACAAAAAATCCCTAAGAGGTAACCACTGGATGATACTAGTGAACTAGCTGGGTAACCATTTTGTAGATGAGGGAAATTCTCTTCCTAGAAGCAGCCAGGCTAGTGAATGAAGCAGGAATGATAGAATTAGAACTCCTTGTTTTGTAACACCTAATGAAGGAGTATTTCTAGACACTGAGTATCAAAGACTGCTGCTGCTGCTGCTGTGTCGCTCCAGTCGTGCCCGACTCTGTGCGACCCCAGAGACGGCAGCCCGCCAGGCTCCCCCGTCCCTGGGACTCTCCAGGCAAGAACCCTGGCGTGGGTTGCCATTTCCTTCTCCATCAAAGACTGGAACATCACCAAAAAAAGACAGGAAGAACACCATATCACCTGTGAGGAAGAATCAACTCTGAATCTGACTGAGGCTTGGTCAGGTCTACAGCCTGACTCTTAGGTGTGGTCAGCATCACCTGACAACCTGTTAGAAATGTAAAATTTCAGGACTTGCCTCAGACCACAAACAGAAGCTCTCAAGGTGAGGTCCAGCAATCTGTTTTGACAAACCATTCAGAAGAGACTCTGATACCCACTAAAGATTGAGAATCATTGCTCTAAATCCGATAGCAATTTATAGGAAATACAGAGGAATATATTATGTAACATCCTACCAATGCAAGCCAAAAATTCAGACTGTGGAAAAATCCAGAGACAAGTGACCCAGTTTCTTTAAATGTAATTTGCAAGGAAATAAAAAAAGGGATGAAGAGGAACATATAGATTGAAAGAGACTTAGGAAATATATAGACCAATTGCAAATTTTGCACATTATTTGGATCCTAGTTCAAATATATAAACTGAAGGGACTCCCCTGGTAGTCTAGTGGTTAAAACTCTGCACTTCCACTTGAGGGGCAGGTTCGATCCCTGGATGGGGAATTAAGATCTCACAAGCCATGTGGCACAGCCAAAAAAACAAAAAAAATGACAAGCTGTAAAAACATTTAAAACATTTATAATATAATTGGAAATTTTAACACTAGATACTTAATATTTAGGAAATGTTCATTCTTTTTATGTGTGACAATGGCATTGAAGTTACATTTATGGGTGAAATGGTATGATTTCTTCAGTTTGTTCAAAATAAGATTGGATGGGTAAGTCAAGGTATAAATGTGAAAAAGTTGACTGTCGGTTGCTTATAATTGGAGCTGGCTGATAGGTACCTAGGGGTCATTATACTATTTTGTATACTGTTGTATGTGTTTGAAATTCTCTACAGTAAAAGCTAGACAAGAAATTGCCTTTGACTCTGTGGGGCTTTGTGAAAAACCCACGGGAAAAGTTTTGGATTTAAATACGGAATTCCCAGACTGGGCCCCGATTCTTCCACATACTTTATAGGGGGACTGAGCTGGATAGCGAGGCAAATCACTTTATATCACCGTTCTCATTTTCTTCATCTGTTAAAAATAATTGAGAATTAAAGGATGCAATGTCTTCAAATGGTTTGCACATTGCTTTGCAGATGGAAGGTTCTAGTATCAACGATCTCAATTTCTTAAAGCTGGCTACTGCTGCTGCTAAGTTGCTTCAATCGTGTCCGACTCTGTGAGACCCCATAGATGGCAGTCCTCCAGGCTCTGCCGTCCCTGGGATTCTCCAGGCAAGAACACTGGAGTGGGTTGCCATTTCCTTCTCCAATGCATGAAGTGAAAAGTGAAAGTGAAGTCACTGAGTCGTGTCCAACTCCCAGCGACCCCATGGACTGCAGCCCAAGGCATCTTCTAACGTTTCTTCAGCACAGTGTGGGACATGTATCAGGTGATCCTTAAGCGTAGACTCAATTTCTTTAATCAAATCATTATTATTTATTAAATAAATGAGTGAAAGAGTACATTCCGAATTCTGTTACAGAACTCTAGGTTGAATCATTCATTCAATAATTAAGACCTAGAATGACTGAATGAAAGTAGGAGACATATCCTGACAATTATAATTTAATATATTACATTATCCATTTTCAAATAGAATCTACTATATATTATAGACTATAGTTGCTCCCCTCCTTTCATGGTCGCTCCTAGGCTGAAAACAGTGTAAGGTGGAAACCTGTTGATCAGTGTGTAGCGTTCAGTCATGAATGATCTTTTCGTGGGTGTCTGCTCAGCTGTGTTCCACTCTTTGGACTCTATGGCCTGTAGCCCACCAGGCTCCTCTGTCTATGAGATTTCCCAGGCAAGAATACTGGAGCGGGTTGCCATTTCCTTCTCCAGGGGATCTTCCCGACCCAGGGATCTTTGTGTGCTGAGTCGCTTCAGTGGTGTCCGACTCTTTGAGACCCTATGGACTGTAGCCCACCAGGCTCCTCTGTTCATGGGATCCTCCAGGCAAGAATACTGGAGTGGGTTGCTATTTACTTCTCCAGGGGATCTTCCCGATCCAGTGATCGAACTGCATCTCTTGCATCTCCCGCATTGGCGGTCGGGTTCTTTATGACTAGCGCCACCTGGGATCTTTGCGGAGATACAAAAATAAGCAAAGTTAAAACTGGAACTCAGTTTTAGGTCTTTACCCTGGAGCTTCTTTGGGTTCCACCAGAGGGCGCTCCATATCGCGTGCCTTTGCTGAGATGTGGAGCCCACAGGAGCCTGTCCTGTAAGTATACAGTCACTCCTTTAGCAAATGTACATTGAGCGTCTACCATGTGCCTAGAAGTTGTAGGTGCTGAGGATACAGAGGTGAAAAGACCTGGACCTGTCCTCAAGGGACTCAGACTAGAGTGGGGACAGACATGTAAACAAGAAATGATGGCACAGTGCAGCAAGGGCTATAATAAAGGTATTACAAGGTGTAAGGAACTATTAATTCTGGATCCAGAAGTTAGGGAAGGCTTCATAGATGTGAGATTAAATTTGAAAGGCAAGTAAGGATTCATCAGGTAGACAAAGTAGACAGAATAGCAAGTACAGATACATGTGTGTGTGTTCGTGTTAGTCCCTCCGTGTGTCCAACTCTTTGCAACCCCATAGACTATATCCCAGAGGGGGAATAGCCAGGCTCCTCTGTCCATGGGATTTTCCAGGCAAGAATACTGGAGTGGGGTGCCATTTCCTTCTCCAGGGGATCTTCTCTACCCAGAGATCGAACTTGTGTCTCTTGCATTGCAGGTTCTTTACTGCCTGAGCCACCAGGGAAGCCTACAGATATATATACATGAAGGTAAGAACACACATATAGTTAGTTTGCCATGGCCGAGAATAAGTTTCAAGGAACCTGAAAAGTGGGGAGGTGGGGCTGGATAGTTGGTGGAGCCAGGTTGTAAAAGGCCTTATTCTGTGAAAAGGAATGCGCCCCTTAGCTTTTTTTTTTAAATTTTTAGGCCTTGTGCATGCAGCATGTGGGATCCTAACTGCCTAATCAGGGATCAAACCTGCAGCCCCTCTATTTGAAGGGTGGAGTTCTAACCACTGGACCGCCAGGAAAGTCCTCCCCCTTACGGACTGTGTTCAGCTCAGTAACTATAGGGGCAATGTTAAACTCTAGGAGAGATTATATCCTCATCATAGTTCTGCACAAAATGGTTCCAGAGTTTTTTGTCTTTGAAAGGATCCTTCGGGAGCACATACCCTTCACAAGATCTTCATTCTCCCAATTTTATAATTAGCGGCATTTGGTTGCTCACTTTCTCATGATTTTTAGATTTGATTAATGTGTCAGAGAATCAAACTAGCTCTCAAAAGTGTGATGATTTGCCATTATTAAGGACCTAAAAAAATTGTGGTTCAAGATGCTAAGAATCATTTTAGAAATGGTTGGAGTAATGTTAGCATCCTTAGAGTAAGAGCTTGCACTTGACAGTTTTAAACGGTCATTTTTTGCTGTTTTTCTTTGAAAATCTCCTTTCCTCTGGTTCCTGCTACAGTAACTCAGCAGACGCTGACACTAGTTTAGTTTAGTCGCTCAGTCGTATCCAACTCTGTGTGACCCCATGGACTGTATCCTACCAGGCTCCTCTGTCCATGGGGTTTCCCAGGCAAGAGTGGGTTGTCATTTCCTTCTCCAACTGACACTGAGAGACTGTAAACACAAGGACATTTGGGAAGAAAAAAACAGCTGAGACTTTTCTCCAGTCTTCTGGGGGAAGCTGGGGTTGGGGCGCGGAATCCCCCAAGGGACTGGGCAGGTATGCTTTCTCTCTTAGTCTCTTACTTAGCAGGAAAGACTCATATCCTGTTTGCCTGGACAAGCAGCAGGTCTGCCCTTTTTACCCAGAAACACTTCTGAGCAGTCCAACCTGCTTGTTCCCTTGCAGGCATCAGAGTGCCATGGGAAGTGGAGGGGAGGGCAGAGAGGCTGAACTGCCTTCGCTAACTCAGCACCTTGGCTGCTTCTCAGCATTCAATGGATCTGTGATGGGAAAGAGTGGTTCTGAGACCTTGTGGCATCTGAGGTTTTCTGAGCAAGACTGAACTTCACGGGTGAAGCACTTTAAATCAGAACAGTAGACTCTTCGAAGGTTAAGACTGGAAGGGTCAGGGCTTCCCTGGTGGTCTAGTGGCCAAGACTCTAGACTTCCAGTGCAGGGGGCTGGGGTTTAACCCCTGGCCAGGAAATGAGATCCCGAATGCTGCAACTAAGACCTGAAGCAGCTAAAAAAAGGAAGAGGAGACTGGAAGAGTCCTTAAAAGTCACTTGTTCCAAACCCCTCATTTTATTAAACCGAGTACATGAGAGTTTAAAACAGGGTTATAGTACATTTCAGTGTCCCTGGAAAAGTCCTGGTTTATGCCTGTTTTTCCAGTGAAAATATCAATCATGTCAGTTTCACTCTCAAAACTGTTCCAGTTTGGACAATAAATTATATGATCACTCACATCCACCCTAAAAGAGAAGAAAGGGTGTGAACAGGTGAGAAGCAGTGAAGAAGGAATGTTAGAGGAAAGAAACAGTTTGGAAAAGGTACAGAGAGGAACATAAGAATGAATCTAGTACAGCAGAGTTCTTTTTCAGTTTTTCTTCTAAATTACATTTTCTTTCATAGAGGTTTTGCTTCTCCAGATAAAATTGAGAGGAAGAAGTATTAAAGTCTTGGTCATTGCGGTTTCTTGTTACTAGTACCATGGTTAAATTCTGTTTGGCTGTTATAAACAAATTACATAAATTGTTCATATAAAAATACGAAAGAAATAAATGAGGTCAGGGGAACATCTCAAAGTGGTAGTGGGTTTTTTTTTTTGTGAAAGAACACCTTGATTTTGGTTTTGTGAAGAAGAAAAAATTTTTAGTCAAAACTTATGCTTTCTCTTCGGAGAAGGCCATGGCACCCCACTCCAGTACTCTTGCCTGGAAAATCTCATGGACGGAGGAGCCTGGTAGGCTGCAGTCCATGGGGTCGCTAAGAGTCAGACATGACTGAGCGACTTCGCTTTCACTTTTCACTTTCATACATTGGAGAAGGAAATGGCAACCCACTCCAGTGTTCTTGCCTGGAGCATACCAGGGACGGGGGAGCCTGGTGGCCTGAGGTCTATGGGGTCACACAGAGTCGGGCACAACTGAAGCAACTTAGCAGCAGCAGCAGCATGCTTCCTCTGTTACCCTAAAAGTACTTGTTTCTGCTAATCTGAGATCAGTTTACTCAAATCACCAGTGTTTACTGAACACCTACAGTGTGCTAAGTACTGTGTTTGATCAGTAAGACAGGGCATGTTTTGCCCCAAGGAGCTGGTAAACATTTTTTTTAAATTGAAGTATATTTGATATACAATATTGTTTTAGTTTCAGGTATACAGCATAGTGGTTTTATTTTTTGTATTTTTTTGCAGATTATATTATTATAGGTTATTTTAACTTATTAAAATAATTCCCTGTTCTATACACTAAGTCTTTGTTGCTTATCTCTTTAAGTATTATAGTTTGTATCTGCTAATCTCATACTCCTAGTTTATGTATTCCTACGTCCCTGTTCCATTCAGTAAACATAAATTTGTTTTCTATGTTGATGAGTCAGTTTCTGTCTTATATACAGATTAATTTGTATTATTTTTTAGATTCTACATATAAGTAATATCATAGATATTTGTCTTTCTCTGTCTTGAGTTTCTTCATGTAGTATAATAATCTCTAAGTCAATCCATGTAGCTGCAAATGGCAAAATTTCATTCGTTTTTGTGGCTAATATTCCATTGTGTGTGTGTGTATATATATATAAAACATCTTATATATATATATAAAACATTCATCTATCAATGGACATTTAGGTTTCTTCCAAGCAGTGGCTATTGTAAATAGTGCTGCTATGAACACTGGGGTGTATGTGTCTTCTCAAATTAGATTTTTTGTTTTTCCCATGTCCAGGAGTGGGATTGCTGAATCATGGGGTTTTTAGTTTTTTAAGGAACCTCCATACTGTTTTCCATAGTGGCTGCACCAGCTGACATTGCTACTAACAGTATAGGAGGATTCCCCTTTCTCCATGCCCTCTCTAGCATCTGTTATTTGTAGACTTTTTAATGATGGCCATTTGGACTCACTGTTCTTTTGCTTTGCATTCTTCTAAAAATTAACAATGTTGAGTATCTGTATGTTTTTGGAGGAATATCAATTTAGGTCTTCTGCCCATCTTTTGGTTGGGTTGTTTATTTATTTATTTAGATATTGAATTGTATGAGCTGTTAGTATATTTTGGAGATTAACCTCTTGTTGGTTGCATCATTTGCAAATATTTCCTCCCAGTCCATAGGTTGTCTTTGTTTTGTTGGCTTACTTTGCTGTGCAAAAGCTTATACGTTTAACTAGGTCCCATTTCTTTCTTTTTGCTTTCATTGCTTTTGTCTTGGAAGACTTATTTGAGAAAAGATTGCTACAGGAATTCCCTGGCAGTCCACTGATTAAGGCTCTGTGCTTCCACTGCAGGAAGCATGGGTTTGATCCCTGGCTGGGGAAACTAAGATCCTATATGCTGTATTAAAGAAAAACATTTTTTAATGTAAATTCATTGTCAATATTTACAGAATGAGTATTTTCACCAAAAACCCGGATTTTCTGTTTCTTTTCAAAAAATGATGTGACAGGATCCTTGTGGTGATGGAAATGCTCTGCATTTTGACTGAATCCGTATCAGTATCCTGTTGTGATATTGCACTGAAAGAAAGTGAAAGTGTTAGTCGCTCAGTCTTGGCCCACTCTTTTCAACCCCAAGGACTGTAGCCCACCAGGCTCCTCTGTCCATGGGGTTCTCCAGGCAAGAATGGGTTGTCATGCCCTTCTCCAGGGGGTCTTTCTGACCCAGGAAACAAACCTGGGCCTCCTGCATTGTAAGTGGATTCTTTACTGTCTGAGGATATTGCACCAGAACCTGGCAATATGTTATCATTAGGAGAAACTGAGTAAAAGGTACAGCTATCTGTATTACTTCTGAGACAGCCTGGGACCTGGGACCCTTTGCTGCAATGCTTTGCACCTGGACAAACATTTCAATAACAGAATACAAAGAAACTATAAGGGATTAAAAATAACTGCATGTGCAGTTGGGGCAAATTATGAACAAGATACAGAAAGACCCAAAACCCACACAATACCACCAAGGCAGACCACCTGAGTCACTCCCTCAGGCCCCACCCCTGGACCCACCCTTATCTCATATAAGGAACCAGCTCACCCCTCCTTAGGGAGTGAACGAGGAAACCAGTTATTTGTTTTGGCTCCTTCCTGCTGAGCAGGGGTCCCTGTAAAGCCTTGTCTTAATTTCTTATCTGGCCTCCTATCAATTTCTATTGATTAAGGAGGCCAAGAACCCTGGTGGGTAACACTTCTTACAGCTACATGTGCATCTGTAAGTATCTCAAAACAAAAAGTCAAAGATGAAAATAATATATTAAAAAAGATGCTAGGCCTGCATTTCTTATGGCAACAACTGGCTAGAGCTGAGGAGCAGAGGTGCCTGTGGACAAGGTCACCTTCTCTCTGGTTGGCCGCAGTCCCTGCTTGCCTCCTCCTACCTCTCCCTTGGCCAGCTTCACTCATTTGTTACCTGCCTACTCCTGAGTCTGGGTCAGTGCCAGACAAAGGAAGGAGCTATACCCTGTTCTCCCACTGTTTCCAGGTATGAAGTATTTCAAGACTGAATTTCCTCAGTCCTGCTTATCATGGAGGTTCTTAGCAGATTTCAGCATTAGCTTTGTCTAGCTGACTGAATTTTCATTTTCTTTGTAGGGATCCTGGGAAGGGCTGCATGGAGACCTGTTAGATAAATACCACTTAAAAATCAGAACCACTGTCATGAAATCATTTTCGAGTGACATTTTTCTTCTATTTTTAATTTTTCCTTCCATCTGGCCCCCCTGGTGGGCAATCCTTAGAGTCAGCCCTTTGCTACTGACCCTCTTGACCTTGAACAAGTCACTTTATGTCTCTGGGTGTCAACACCCAGTGTGTACAACAGAGATTGGGCTCATCAGTGTTTCTTAAACCAGTGATCAGCAAACTCTGCTGTGCAATCTGTATGTGATTTCTGCTGCACGTGACTAGGACAAGGTTAACACCCTATGCCACCTGCCCTGCAACCTGCAACACCCACACTGTTCTGTACCCTATACAACAAGCCCTCTGATCATGGCCTTGGATTTTGTGGCAATCAGATTATTTATAATAGCTTTGAACGCTTTGTCTCCGGTTTTTGTTTGTTTGCTTGTTGTTTATCTCCTGGAGGATCTGTGAGAGTTTTGGGGATTCTGCAGATCACACTTTGAGAAGCATTGTCCCCAAGTTTTTCAGTGAACAGAGTTCTAGAAGGATTAACAGATGATGTGTAAGAAAACTGGCTCCATGCTAGCATTTTAAAAGCCCCGAGAAATATTGTGAAGGTGAAGTCGCTCAGTCGTGTCCGACCCTTTGCGACCCCATGGACTGTAGCGTACCAGGCTCCTCTGTCCAGGGGATTCTCCAGGCAAGAAAACTGGAGTGGGTTGCCATTTCCTTCTCCAGAGGATCTTCCCAACCCAGGGAATGAACCCAGGTCTCCCGCATTGGAGGCAGACGCTTTAACCTCTGAGCCACCAGGGAAGTCCAGAAATATTGTAGCGAAAACCAAAAATAAACCAGTATCTGTTTAGTTTAATTGAGCATTTCCCCATGAGTACAGAATCTTCTTTTCATTCAGTACCTACTCACATTTTGGGGAGTGGTCTTTGTCTGAATGCCAATTAAGGGGCGTGTGGCTCAGTGGTAAAGAATCGACCCGCCAATGAGGGAGACATGGGTTCAATCCCTGGGTTGGGAAGATCCTGTACAGAAGGAAATGGCAACCCACTCCAGCACTTTTGCCTGGAAAACTCCATGAACAGAGGAGCCTGGAGGGCTACAGTCCATGGGGTTGCAAAGAGTCGGACACGACAGAGTGACCACATGCATGTGTGCATGGTGTAACAGGTCTCCAGACTTCTTGCAGGGCTTAGAATTTGACCTTTGATCCTGTGCTCTCTTCTTGGCTACCCTAGGATCAGACCACTCCTTCCTATTGCCTCACTTACAGATTCCATACTTTTCCTGCTTATGACATCACCACAAACCTAGTGTGACTGAACTCTTTTTCTCTGAGATGGTTGCTGCAAAAAGAGTAAAGAGCAAGAGGTGGTGTTACAATATATCAAGGACTCTGGACAGTAAATTGCTAGCGCTAAACAATAGGGACATCGCTCAGTCGTGTCCAACTCTTTGCAACCCCATGGACTGTAGCCTACCAGGCTCCTCTGTCCATGGGATTTTCCAGGCAATAGAACTGGAGTGGATTTCCATTTCCTTCTCCAGTGGATCTTCCTGACCCAGGGATCGAAACTGGGTCTCCCACATTATAGACAGACGCTTTACTGTCTGAGCCACCAGGGAAGTCCTAGAGCTAAACAATAAGGTCCTACTATATAGCACAGAGAGCTATATTCAAAATCTGATGATAAACCATAATGGCAAAGATATAAAAAAGAATGTGTGTGTGTGTGTATGTATATATATATATATATATATAACTGAATCACTTTGCTGTGCAACAGAAACTAACACAATACTATTTTAAAAACAATCAAGTTTTTTTTCAGTCGCTAAGTTGTATCTGACTCTTTGAGACCCCATGGACTGTAATCCACCAGGCTCCTCAGTCCATGGGATTTCCCAGGCAATAATACTCCAGTGGGTTGCCATTTCCTTCTCTAGGGGATCTTTCTGACCGAGGGATCCAACTTGTGTCTCCTGCGTTGGCAGGTGGATTCTTTACCACTGAGCCACCAGGGAAGCCTGTATATCCACTATATTTCAATTAAAAACAAAAACCCTATAGAGGAAAAAATAAGTTGTTGATAATGAGATCAGAGAACAGAATTGATGATTTGGATTATAAGTCACTTAAAATCAAAAGTTGCAAGTTTCTTTAGTCAGCTTCTACTTGCTGTTATTCTGTAAGCAGGCTAATTGCAAGGTCAGCTTCCTCCAAGAAGCTCAAGTCTCTTTCTAAAGGTAAGTGCACAGTGTCAGTGATACTTATGGAGCAAAATATATGAAGGTATTGGAAAAGGTGAAGCTTTTGCCCACCCTACCTGGCACAGTGTTGCACATGTGGAGACTCCATCATTTAGTGAACTAATAGATTATTCTCTTACTGTTATAATTCACTGAGTGCTTGATACAACTACTTTTAAAAAAATTAATTAATTTTTAAATTGAAGGATGAATGTTTTAAAGAATTGTGTTGGTTTCTGCCAAGCATCAACCATAAGTCAGCCATAGGTATGTATATGTCCCCTCCTTCTTGAGCCTCCCTCCTACCTCCCACCCCTCTAGGTTGCTACAGAGCCCCAGTTTGAGTTTCCTGAGTCATACAGCAAATTTCCTTTGGCTATCTATTTTACATAGGGTAATGTAATCAGCCCTGGGATTTCTTTGGAAGGAATGACGCTAAAGCTGAAACTTCAGTACTTTGGCCACCTCATGGGAAGAGTTGACTCATTGGAAAAGACTCTGATGCTGGGAGGGATTGGGGGCAGAAGAAGGGGACGACAGAGAATGAGATGGCTGGATGGCATCACTGACTCGATGGACATGACTTTGAGTGAACTCCAGGAGTTGGTGATGGACAGGGAGGCCTGGCGTGCTGCGATTCATGGGGTCGAAAAGAGTCGGACACGACTGAGCGACTGAACTGAACTGAACTGAATGTAAGTTTCCATGTTACTCTCTCCATACATCCCACCCTCTCCTTCCTTCTCCCCACCCCTGTGTTCATAAGTCTGTTCTCCATGTCTGTGTCTCCCTGCAAATAATTTCATCATTACCATCTTTCGGGTTCCATATATATGTGTTAGTATATGATATTTGTTTTTCTCTTTCTGACTTACTTCACTCTGTATAATAGGCTCTAGGTTCATCCGCCTCAATAGAACTGACTCAAATGTGTTCCTTTTTATGGCTGAGTCATATCCCATTGTGTATATGTACCACAACTTCTTTATCCATTTATCTGTCAATGGACATTTAGGCTGCTTCCATGTTCTAGCTATTGTAAATAGTGCTGCAGTGAACATTGGGGGTACATGTATCCTTTTCAACTTTGGTTTCCACAGGGTATATGCCTAGTAGTGGGATTCTTGGGTCATATGGTGGTTTTATTCTTAGTTTTTAAAGGGATCTCCACACCGTCTTCCATAGTGGCTCTGGCAATTTACATTCCCAACAACAGTGCAAGAGGGTTCCCTTTTCTTTACATTCTCTCCATCTTTTGTGGAGACTCCATCTTTTAATTAACTAACATATTATTGTCCATCCCACTTACTGTTACACTTCAAGGAATGCTTGATGCAACGACTTTAAAAAATTATTTATTTATGGCTGTGCTGGGTCTTCGTTGCTGAGCAAGGGCTTTCTCTAGTTGCGGTGGGCAGGTGCTACTCTTCATTGTGGTGTATGGGCTTCTCACTGCGGTGGCTTCTTTTATTGTAGAGCAGAGGCTCTAGAGTGAGCAGGCTTCAGTAGCTGTGGCACACAGGCTTAGTTGCCACACTGTATGTGGAATCATCCTGGACCAAGGATAGAACCTGTGTTCCCTGCACTGACTTCTGCATTGGCAGGATTCTTGTCCACTGGACCACCAGGGAAGTCCATTACTTTTGATTATCTATGCTTAAAATCCTTAAATGTGTGTAAAACCCTTTAATATCTTTCCCTTTAGAAAAAAGTAAAACCTCTTTAGCATACTGTCAAGTTGCCATTGCCTTACTCTTTTAAAAGTTTCATTACTCATTAGAATTTCCCTTACTTTATTAGAGTTTAACTGAAAACCCTTGTAATGCAATGCAGATGAAAGAATCTCACCTTCAAATAGCTCCTTTCCTGCTGTTTTCCCTCTTGTTTTTCTGAACTTGTTTTATAGAGGAACAATCCTAGAGTCCAGAGTTCAAGGCCAGCTGATACCGTTTCCTAGCTATATGACTTTGGGCAAGTCACTAATCTCCCAGCCTCATTTCAGTCATCTATATAATGAGATTAGTGAAGTACTTTCAAGGGTTGTTGTGGATGTGAAGATACTAAAATTAAGTTATGTAACAGATGGTGGTTATTATTAGTACTATGAGCAAGCTCCAGCATCCTCCTTGGAATTCCTACAGAAGCCATGCTGGTCCACCCCTAACTCAAGGTCTTGGCCCAGAGTGCCCTCCTCTTTTGTCAACTGGTCTTCCTTTTTCAGGATGCCTTGTATATTTAACCCTTTCAGAGAAGGTTCCCTGGTGTTCCCAAGCAGAGTTTATCCTTATTCTTGTGTTATCACTGGTATCTGGTATGTACTTCTGCACTGCTTCTCAGCCTGTATTGTGACTATCTTTTTTGTTGTTATTAACCTGATCATGCCTTGAGGGCTAGGATCTTATCTCTTTTTTTGTCCCTGAGTTCCTGAGGACAGTGCCTGACGCCTGGTAGCTGCTCAAAACTATTTAAAAAAAAAAAAAAGAAGAAGAATAAAAACACCAACAATAAACAAATGAGTAACAAGACACAGAAGGAACAACATGGTGATATTTGGGCATAATCCAAACTGCATTTTTGACAAAATTTCCAAGTAATTTCCCACCAAATCTTTTAGGAGACATGCCAAAAAGAGGATGCCTAATGTTTATTTCATTTACTTGTGCTTGGAAAGTCTTCCAGAATGGTGGTGATGGTTGTGATGGGGAGAGGAGAAAGGCACCCCTGCTCAGAAAGTGGCCTGAACATACAATAGAGGGCTGACAGCAGACATGATAGATACATTCTAATGAAGAGGGGAGACTGGTATTATAAAAAGAGTGCAAATTATCTCTGGAGTTGACTTCAGAGCTGGGCAGGCCTGGTTTTGAATTCTGACCATGTCACCAGGTAGGTGACCTTGGAGATACCACTTGACTTTGGCCAGTTTCTCCTCTCATTCCTGTCATAAACTGTCTGAATCCATCTCTCTTTCTGGCTTCTGCTCCTCCATCTCTAACAGCAAGGAAAGGGGCAGGGCACAATTTTGAAAGAATGACATAGTCCATCACTTCATGGCAAATAGATGGGGAAACAATGGAAACAGTGAGAGACTTTATTTTCTTCGGCTCCAAAATCACTGCAGATGGTGACTGCAGCCATGAAATTAAAAGGTGCTCCTTGAAAGAAAAGCTACAACCAACCTAGACAGCATACTAAAAAGCAGAGACATTACTTTGCCGACAAGGGTCCGTCTAGTCAAAGCTATGGTTTTTCCAGTAGTCATGTATGGATATGAGAGTTGGACCATAAAGAAAGCTGAGTGCTGAAGAACTGATGCTTTTGAACTGTGGTGTTGGAATAGACTCTTGAGAGTCTCGTGGACTGCAAGGAGGTCAAACCAGTCAGTGTTAAAGGAAATCAGTCCTGAATATTCATTGGAAGGACTGATGCTGAAGCTGACGCTCCAATACTTTGACCACCTGATGCAAAGAACTGACTCATTAGAAAAGACCCTGATTGGGGGAAAGATTGAGGCCAGGAGAAGGGGATGACAGAGAATGAGATGGTTGGATGGCATCACTGACTCGATGGACATGAGTTTAAGCAAGCTCTGGAAGTTGGTGATGGACAGGGAAGCCTGGGGTGCTGCAGTCCATTGGGTCACAAAGAGCTGGACACAACTGAGCGAATGAACTGAACTAAAGGACACAACATAGGCCAGTTAGAACCAAATGGGACCAAGATGGCAGATAAGACCAGACCTTGATCCTCAATCAACAAGTGAAATGACAGACCCAGAGGTGCCATGACAGTTCCACGCACTGTCAAAAGACCAAGGAGTGGGTGGTGGCCCAAATCCTGGAAATCTCCACCTTTTCCCCAAAATAGCTGGAATAATCCTCCCACTCATTAGCATATGAAATTACCCAGCCTATAGAAACTAACCAGGCCACATTTCATGGCTGCGCTTGCCCTCTGCGATGGCCCACACTCTGTCTGTCGAGTGTGCTTCTCTCTAAGTCTGAATAAATAAATTTCTTACCTATCATTTTGTCTCTCACTGAATTCTTTCTGTGATGAGACATCAAGAACCTGAGCTTTATTAGGCCCTAAAACCAGGTACCATGGGTTTTGGCTAGGTTTGAGTCCCAGCCATGTGGGTTCAAGTCCCAAACTGGGTTTTGACTGGGTTCAAGTCCCAAGCAGGGTTTTGGCTGAGTTTGAGTCCCTATCTGAGATAAATGGTTTCACATCTCCCTAAGACTGGGACACAAAGTCCCAGTACACAAAGGAAGTAGAAACCACTAGATGAGAACTCTCTCAGGAGGGAAAAAAAGAACCAAAAAACTAAATACACACAGATGAAAACTTCAATTCTGGGGCCCAATTCTTTATTTTCAACATTAGCCAAATCTGGACCCATCCTGGGCTTCCCCCTTGTCTAGGCTGACCATAAAAATTATCTCCCACACTGTCACAGTGTGAAGTGTGAAAGAGGTACTACTGTTAACCATCACAGTGGGACAGCAAGTATAAACCAGGGCTGTCCTGAGCATTCCAAACATTCTTAACCTCTTGTTAATAATGAGGGAGGTACACTTTTTCCTGGTTACTGGCTCATTTTAACATGCTAATACTTTACCTTCTTAAAACCAACAAATGAAGTGAAATGAAAGTCACGTCCCACTCTGCCAGAATACTGGAGTGGGTAGCCTTTCCCTTCTCCAGGGGATCTTCCTGACCCAGGGACCAAACTCAGGTGTCCTGCATTGCAAGGCAGATGCTTTACCAGCTGAGCCGCAAGGGAAGCCCAAGAATACTGTAGTGGGTAGCCTATCCCTTCTCCAGTCAATCTTCCTGACCCAGGAATCCAACCAGGGCCTCCTGCATTGCATGCTAACACTTTACCTTCTTAAAACCAGCAAATGAATCCAAAACTAAAAAACTTCTTTCTCCCTTCCAACTATGAGCTTCCCAGGGAAAAGGGAACATGGGTTCAATCACTGGTCAGGGAAGATCCCCTATGCCTCAGGACAACTAAGCCCGTATACCACAACTACTGAGCCCACATACTGCAACTAGAGAGTAGCCCCGACTCGCTGCAACCAGAGAAAGCCTGCCCGCAGCAATGAGGGCCTAGCACAGCCAAAAATAAATAAGTAAATATGAAAAAAAGTATTCAATAAATGACAAGGCCAAACTTAGAAATACAATGTTTGAGTCATTATTTTACATCACTCGAGTTTAGACATCATTTCTTAGAATATTGGTTATATTTTAACCAAAGTTACCATTAGTTTAAAAGTTACCATTTATCAAGTGCCTACTATGCACCCAGCAATGCAGCAGGCATGTCACAGATATTCTTTCTGATTATCATAATTGTGAGAGAAGCAGATGTCTCCATCTAATAGATGAGAAAATTGAGGCACAAAGAAACTCATTCATTCTAATACCTATTGAACCTATTCATTCTAATACCTAGTGTAGAGAAAAAGGGAAAAAGGAGAGTGAATGACCAGGGATGGGACTGAAACTCTAATCAGGGTCCAGACCCTAAATATCCCTGATAAGCGTTAAAGAGTGTGGACTTTATCTAGAGGGCAATGAGGCCCAACGTTGAAAACTTTTCAGGGGAAAGGGACCCGATCAGATTTGCGTAATTAAAAGAGCATGGGGATTTCCCTGGTGCTCCAGTGGCTAAGATGCCGTGCTCTCAATGCAGGGGGCCCAGGTTCAATCCCTGGTTAGGGAATGAGATCCCACAGGCCACAAAGAAGATCCAGCCCAACCAGATAAAGAAAATGAATAAGTATTTTTTAAAAAATAATAATAAATAAAAGAACACACAAATACAATTTGGAGAAAGACAATGGAGTGAAACAAGGCCGGAAGCAAGAACCTGCTTCTGGGAACAGTAATCCAGACGGATGATTTGACCGGAACTGAAACAATGGTGGAGGGAATGGAGAGAAGTTAGGATCTGAGAGCTATGCAGGAGGTAGAATGCAAGAAGACTGGTTTGCCACTGAGCCACGAGAGAAGTCCCTATTCAATACTTAATGCTAAGGAAACTTGGTAAATGAGGAAGCAGATTTTTGCCAACATTTTATTATGAAAATTTTCAAACATGCAGAAAAGTTGGAAGAACTTTATAGTGAACACCTATATTCCCTACCTAGGTTCTTCAGTTAACATTTTACTATGTACATGCTTTATTACATATCTATTCAATCTTTTTCATCCTTCTATCCACCTATCCATTAATATGTTATTTATTTATTTTTCTGATGCGTTTTAAAATTGCAGACAAGGGAGGTGGGAGGGGGGTTCAGGTCGAGGGGACACATGTACACCAGTGGCTGATACATGTCGATGTATGGCAAAAACCACCACAATATTGCAAAGTAATTAGCTTCCAATTAAAATTAATTAATTAATTAAAAAATAAAATTGCAGACAGTGGGACACATCTCCCTATATATTTCAGCATTAGTGAAAGTTCAATATTTGTTGACAATTCTTTTTAAGAATATACTGAAATAAAATTTGAATACAATGTAACACACAAGACTTAAGCATACACATTCAAATAACTTTGGCAAATTCAAAGCCTGTGTAACCCAAATCTATATCAAGATGCAGAACATAAATATCACTCTAGAAATTCCCCTCATGCCTGTCCAGTCACTCGCCCAAGGGAAACACCATTAAGATATTTTTCCACCAAACATTAGTTTTGCCTGTTCTAGAACTTCATATAAATAGAATCAAAGAGTAAGTACTACTTTATGTGTGGCTAATTTTGTTCAGCATAATGTATTTGAGATTCATCAGTGTCGCTGTATGTATAAGTAGTTTATTCCTTTTTATTGTTGGAGAAGACTCTTGAGAGTTCCTTGGACTGCAAGGAGATCAAACCAGTCCATCCTAAAGGAAATCAGTCTTGAATATTCATTGGATGTACTGATGCTGAAGATGAAGCTCCAATAATTTGGCCACCTGATGCGAAGAACTGACTCATTGGAAAAGACCCTGATGCTGGGAAAGATTGAAGGCGAGAGAAGAAGGGAACGACAGAGGATGAGATGGTTGGATGGCATCACCGACTCAGTGGACATAGGTTTGGGTGGACTTGGGGAGTTGGTGATGGACAGGGAAGCCTGGCGTGCTGCAGTCCATGGGGTCACAAAGAGTTGGATGCTACTGAACTGAACTGACTGTTGAGTAGTATCCCAAGGCATGAGTACTCTACAGGGTATTTATCTGTTGATGGATCCTTGGGCTATTTCCAGTTTGGGCTTAATATGAATAAAGCTTCTTCAAATATTCTTATACAAACCTTCTTGTGGGTATATTACTTCATCTCTCATGGATAAATACTAAGGGTTAGGGAGTGGAATTGCTAAGGTGATCAGCTTTGTGGAGAAGCTGGAAGGTTTTAAGCAAATACTGAAAATGTATTTGCTCCACTCATGAGGAAGGTTGAAAGCTGAAACAAACATTACAAAGGGTTATGGGCGTTCACTGAGTGCCTGAGGCTGGGAACGGATAACAAAGGGTTATACGCCCGGCCTTGAGGCATTCAAAGGCTTCTTCTGACCACCAGTTTCTGGGAGCAAGGACTGTTGTTCCTTGAGAAGACTCCCTTTAGAGTTTCGCCAAAGCTATGTTATGACTTGGGCGGTGGGAACTGTATTTTATGCTTAAATGCTTTGATGTTTATCTAAAATGGCTACTCGCAAGTCTGTCTTATGCTCTATTCCCTAAAAATTATAAAACTACACAATTAGATAATAAACTTTGTCAGTCCGCTAGACGCTATCCCTAAATGTCCTTTTCAGAGTGCGGTTCTCCGAGCCTTACAAATGGCGCCCAACATGGGGCTCAAAGCAACAGACTGGTTTTAAAAAAGGGCCGCACTCCTGCGGAAGCGAGGTAAGCAGGATGGGACGTCAGACAAGTAAACTTCCTTTTGTTCATCTCATGCATTATTTCTTGAAACAATACGGGGTTAATCTGCATAAAGAGCAGTTAACTAGCTGTTACCAGAGAGTGGTTGAATATAATCCATGGTTCCCGGAGGAAGGAACCTTAGATTTACAAATTTAGACTAGAGTAAAAAATAATGTTTTAAAAGCTTATAGACAGGGGGTAAAAATTCCCCCACAATGGTGCGTAACTTGGTCTCTTTTACGGGCTGTTATGGAACAATTAGATGGCTCAGGAAGAGATTTAGAGGTTAAAACTGCTCGATCCCTGCATAAATGTGAATTAAAAGACAAAGATCTATCAGAGGTTTTAAATCAAAAAAATGTCATGCTAGAACAGATTACAGACAAACAAGAGTCACAGATGCTGAAAGCAGTTAAACAATCAACTTTGCCAGAGGCCCCTGATCCGCCTTTCTTGCTTTTCGTGAGCTCATATTCAGTTCGGTTCAGTCGCTCAGTCGTGTCCGACTCTGCGACTCCATGAATTGCAGCACGCCAGGCCTCCCTGTCCATCACCATCTCCCGGAGTTCACTCAGACTCATGTCCATCGAGTCCGTGATGCCATCCAGCCATCTCATCCTCTGTCGTCCCCTTCTCCTCCTGCCCCCAATCCCTCCCAGCATCAGAGTCTTTTCCAATGAGTCAACTCTTAGCATGAGGTGGCCAGAGTACTGGAGCTTCAGCTTTAGCGTCATTCCTTCCAAAGAAATCCCAGGGTTGATCTCCTTCAGAATGGACTGGTTGGATCTCCTTGCAGTCCAAGGGACTCTCAAGAGTCTTCTCCAACACCACAGTTCAAAAGCATCAATTCTTCGGCGCTCAGCCTTCTTCACAGTCCAACTCTCACATCCATACATGACCACAGGAAAAACCATAGCCTTGACTAGACGGACCTTAGTCGGCAAAGTAATGTCTGCTTTTGAATAAACTATCTAGGTTGGTCATAACTTTTCTTCCAAAGAGTAAGCTCACATTAACAAGCCTCTAACACTGGCCTTTCGAACCGCTGCAACGCTGTCCGCTGCTGCTACTGCTCCCCTATTTCCTAGCATTCCTCCTCGGGACATGCCTCTTTGTGCGTGGGTTTTTCCGGTCCAACTTAATAATCCTCAACCTGGACATAATCAATGGCAATCACCTGATTTTGGTTTGCTCACGCAATTCAAAAAGGCATGTAGGTTATATGGACCTACCTCACCCTACTGTATGGAATTTCTTAGGGGCTGGGCGGATCAATGGCTTCATGCAGATTTTTTTTTACAGTTGCTAAAATGGTTATGACTCCACAAGAGCTATTACAATGGCAAATATGGGTCACAGATAAAGCCAAATTAATCTTGCAAGAACAAGAAAGCAGGGAAAACCCTGCTAAACTAAATTTTAAAATTCTCACCGGCACCAAAAGTATAGCTAAAACTGCTGTGCAATTACAATTTGTGCAGCCGCCCATGTTATACTAGATTATAAAAGTAGCTATCAGAACATGGGCTAAAATCGACAGTTCCACCTCTGATAGATCTTTTGTAAAAATATTGCAGAGACCAACTAAAAAATATGCTCAATTTATCGATAAATTAAAGGAGGCCATTGATCACAGTCTTAAAGATACATCTTTGCAAAAAAATCATTTTAAAACAATTAGCCTTTGATAATGCTAATAAAGATTATTAGGCTATTATCAGACCTATTTAAGGAGCAAGAAAGAGTTATAAAATACTTAAAAGCCTGCAAAAATATGGGGACGATTCAACATAAAGCTAAAATAGCTGCTTTAGAAACCTTAAATGTTTCCCAAAAGTCTAAAGTTAAATGTTTTAACTGCGGCAAGCCAGGAGACATGTGAAAGCAGTGTCACTTGCCTCGGCAAACAGGTCTTTCTCCTGACAAAAGAGGGGCTATTAAAACTAAGCCCCCTGGGCTCTGCCCAAGATATAAAAAAATCATTGGCTGAGTAAATGCTGCTCTGGATTTGATAAGCAAGATAATGCTTTACCCATTCAGACACCTCCTTTGAAAAACTAAAACAGGGGCTCTCCTCTAGCCCCGTTAAACAAAGAAGACGACCAAATATTACTAAATTAACAGCGGCTACCAGACATAGCACATGTATAGACATTCCTGCTCCCCGAGATATAAAGTTATTAATGGTAAATAATCCTATGAAAATCTTAACTAGATATTTTGGACCTATACCAAAAAATACTATAGGTCTCCTGTTAAAACGAAGCAACAGCACCATGCACAAGATAATTGTTCATTCTGAGATCATTGATAAAGATTACACAGGTAAAATTGCAGTAATGTTACATGTGACTTGCAACTTGTATTTACAAAAGGGTGACAGATTTGCTCAGCTATTGCTATTACCTTATGTGCCCCCACTTAATAAAAAATCAGATACCAGAACAGGTGGCTTTGAGAGTACCAACGTTACTGCAGCCCTTTCTACTGTTATTAAAAAAATCAATAGGCCCATGTTAAAATTAAAAAAAAAAACAAACTTAAAAAAAATGTTAGACACTGGGACAAATATCTCCATCATAAAAACAAAAAAAATGGCCTTCAGATTGGCCTATGGTTTTAGCCTCCCACCAGCTGGTGGAAATAAAAACTACAGATACAGCTCAAACTTATGTTAGTTCATCTAACTTACAAGCCCTGGGCCCTGATCAATTAATTAGTCATTTACATTAAACCATATATTGCCCCATTACCATTAAATCTGTGAAAAAAAGACTTTCTACAACAAACTCAGGTGACTATACAATTAAATGTACATTTTTCTTAGGGTTCACTGAGATAAAGCCACTAAAGTTAAAATAAAAGTCTGATAAACCTATCTAGACAACTCAGTGGCCCCTATCAAAAAAAAAAAAACTGTCCAATTTGTATACTTTGGTGGCGAAACTACTACAACAAAATAAAATAAAAACTACTCAGTCACCATGAAACTCACCAGTTTTTGTCATTAAAAAAAATCAGATAAATAAAAAATGCTAACAAATTTAAAAAAATTAACACTATAATGATTCCTATAAAAACATTACAACCAAGACTCCCAAGCCCTGCTATGGTCCCTAAAGACTGGGCTATTATGATTATTGATTTAAAAGATTGCTTTTTCACTATACCTTAACATCCAGATGACAGGCAATGCTTTGCCTTCTCAATACCTTCTATTGATAATCAATCCCCTGTTCAACGATGTCAATGGATGGTCCTGCCCCAAGGTATGATAAACTCCCCTATGGTCTGTCAATTCGCTGTTGATAAAATTTTGCAGCCCATCAGACAACAATTCCCTGAGGCATATCTCATTCATTACATTGATGACATTTTATTGGCTTCTCCCTCAAAATCTCAATTAAGTTTATTAAATAATGAGGTCATAACTAATTTAACTAATCGTGGGCTGCTAATAACAAAAGATAAATTGCAACACCATTCCCCTTTTAAATATCTTAGATATCTTATGGACCACTTCACTGTAAAGCCACAAAAACTTTCTATTAAAAAAATAATTTACAAACACTTAATGATTTCCAAAAACTTCTTGGAAATATTAATTGGCTACGACCTACCTTAAAAATTCCCACATATGCTTTACAAAACTTTTTCAAATTATTAAAAGGTTCCTCTGATTTAAATAGTCCCTGACAACTTACCCCTAAAGTTAAAAAAAAATCACAATTGATAAAACAAAAAATTCAACAAACATTTGTTTACCGTATTAATTACAATTCCCCTTTTCAGATATATGTCTTTGATACTGAGATATCTCCTACTGCCATTATAGTACAAGATAATCACCCTATTAAATGGGTATATCTCCATTCCAAACAGACTAAACACATTGTTTCCTATAGAGACTTAATAAAAAAAAAATCATTTTTCTTACATGCTCTCGCTTGTGTGCTATAGCTAGATATTACCCTACTCAAATTTACCTACCTTTGACAAAAACAAAAATTGATAATGCTCTCCAGGTGTCCACTACCATTCAGGTAGCCCTTGCTGATTATTCAAGAGAGTTATTGGCCAACCCACCTAAAAAAAATTATAAAATTTCTTACAAAATACTTCTTTTATCATCAACAATATTGTTTCTAAACACCCTCTCATAAATACACCTAATTATTTTATAGATAAAAATAAGGCAAGATGGACAGCCATAATAGGTCCCAACCTACAAAAAAAAATTAAAAGTCCTTATCAATCCCTTCAAGAAACAAAATTATTCACATTATATTGTTTACTTACTCTAATAAAAACCCCCACTAAATATTTTAACTGATTCTCTCTATGTGACACATTTTTTTCCATCCTTTATAACGGCTCATTTTATATCCAATAATAGTGATCTTATACCTTTGTTCTTATTGATTCAGCAAAAAATAAAAGCTAGACTCCATCCCTTCTTTATTACTCACATTTGTGCTCATTCCCATTTACCAAGACCCCTCAGTTTAGAAAATGATTTGGCTGATCGCCTCATCGTCCCTATATTTTCTTCCCCCAAACAAAAACATCAGCTCTTCCATACTAACACTAATAGACTACACGTTCAATATAAAATACCGTTGCTGCTGCTGCTGCTGCTAAGTCGCTTCAGTCACGTCCGACTCTGTGCGACCCCATAGATGGTAGCCATTACAAACGGCTAAAAACATTGTTCGAGACTGTGCTACATGATCCCCCTTTCATCTGACCACTAATCCCCAAAGGACTAATCCTAGAGGCTTACAAGCAAATAAATTATGGCAAGCTGATTTTACACATTACAAACTGCCCCCTTTTAAATTGTTATTTACAGGCATAAATACCTTTTCCGGCTTCATTTGAGCAGTTCCTTCCACTGCCGAGGCTACTAAAGCTGCCGTCACAGCTCTTCTACAATGTTTTTTCAGTGATGGAGATCCCTGCCTCCATCAAAACAGACAATGGTCCTGCTTTTACAGCCAATGCTTTTCGTGATTTCATACATCAATGGGGTATTTGCCATCTACTGGCATCCTGTACAACCCTCAAGCTCAAGCCATCATTAAACGGGCCCACCATACACTCAAGCTCATTCTTAATAAACAAAACAGGGGGAATAAGCTAAGGGACCCCTATGGACCTAAAGCCATCTTGTCTATAGTCCTTCTAACAATCAATTATTTTAATTTGCCTCTACACAGTCAAGAGACACAGAGTTAAATGTCTTAATCAATGGCGGCCAAAAACACTTAAGTTCCTAGACAAGAGATATTATCTTGTCATTTTAGATGATAAAACCAAACAGTGGGTCCCACTCAAAAGAGTCAAAAGACAGACAGATCTTGCTTCACACTCCCCAACCGGTCACAACACTAAAACAAAAATTACAACAGATGCCTTCTGAGCCTCCTTGTGACAACATATCTTCAAAAAAAATCATCTGTGCCAGAGATGGACTGCTGCTGCTGCTAAGTCACTTCAGTCCTATCTGACTCTGTGTGAACCCATAGACGGCAGCCCACCAGGCTCCCCCGTCCGGGGGATTCTCCAGGCAAGAACACTGGAGTGGGTTGCCATTTAGAGATGGACTGGTCCATCTATAAAAAAAAGTTTAAAAAAGTCTCTCTTTACACCAACATGACTTTTGTTGACTGGGGGCCTCATAGACTCTTTGTAAATTGCTCAAAATCATAAAAAAATAATAACACCTGCCAATAATATAATGTTTCAACACCACATTTTAACAAAACACAAAGAAGACTCTGACATCAATTCGATAAACTTTTAAACTGGTACAACAAAGGTCTTTCACCTCCCAGACCCCAGATAATCAGTCCAGTCCTGGGGCCTAAACAGACATCTTTAAAAAAGTCCTAATTGTTTGTCTCGATTTAGCATCTCATATACTTTTTCACGTTTCCATCCTACAAAATTATACTATTAAATATAATTATACCGGTTATGTTTGTGCTTGTATAAATGTGCCCTATCTTTTTGCTATTAGACAATTTAAAAATAATGGCTCAATTCTGTCCTACACTAAGTGTCATTTATATACTTGTTCAAATCATAATGTGCCAATTAATGTTACTAAAGACAGTGTTTTTTTTTTAGTCCGACAAAAGACTAATTTGTGGGTTCCAGTTAAAATTTCTCAACCCTGGTCAAATTCCATGTTGTTGTCTTTTGTTCTAAAAAAATCCCTAAAAAAACCCAAACGCTTTATTGGCTAGATTATAGCTGCCATAGTGAATATTATTTCAGTTGTAACTGTTGGTACAGTTTCTAAAATGGCATTATATAATTCTATTCAAAATTATAATTTCATTACTGCTTAAAAAAAAGATTCTCATGATCTCTGGGTCCGACAAGCTCAAATAGATCAACAGATACAAATCACGTCTACCTTCAACAACATTTCCCCTATGTGATATAACACTGACTTCTATAATACACTATCCGCTAATACTTCCTTTCTAAATCCAAAAAATTGGGTACCCCATACGATGACTCCTTATGCGCTGATCTGTTTATTGTTTGTTATTGTTCTTATAAAATTCCAAACGTTATGTGCTCAAGCCACCGCCGCCCAAAAAACAAAAATAACCATGGCTGCAGCAGTCCTTGCTCTTAAAAAAAAAAAAAAGAAGAAATGTGGAGGAGCTGGAAGGTTTTAAGCAAATACTGAAAATGTATTTGCTCCACTCACGATGAAGGTTGAAAGCTGAAACAAACATAACAAAGGGTTAACAAAGAGTTAACGGCCTTGAGGCGTTCAAAGGCTTCCTTCTGACCACCTGTTTCTGGGAGCAAGGACTGTTGTTTGTTGAGAAGATTCCCTTTAGAGTTTCGCCAAAGCTATGTTATGGCTTGGGCGGTGGGAACTGTATTTTATGCTTAAATGCTTTGATGTTTATCTAAAATGGCTACGCACAAGTCTGTCTTATGCTCTATTCCCTAAAAATTATAAAACTACACAATTAGATAATAAACTTTGTCAGTCCACTACAGACTGTCCCTAAATGTTCTTTTCAGAGCGCGGTTCTCCGAGCTTTACAAGCTTTATATGAAGCTTAGCTTTATAAGAAACTGCTAGACCTTTTGGACTTAACCTTTGTGGTCCAGTGGTTAAGAATCCACCTGCCAATATAGGGGACATGAGTTCAATCCCTGGCCTGGGCAGATCCCACATGCCTTGGGAAAACTACTGTGGTGCCCCAGCACCACAACTACTGAGCCCATGCGCCTAGAGCCAGTGCTCTGCAACAAGAGAAGCCACTGTAATGAGAAGCCCGCACGTCACAACTAGGAAGTAGCCCCCACTTGCCACGGCTAGAGAAAGCATGCCTGCAGCAACAAAGACTCAGTACAGCTAAAAAACAAACAAAAAACTGCTAGACCTTTTTTCAACATGGTCAAGGGAACAGCTTTCAAAAGCCAACTAAGTATAACTACAAACAACTAAATTTACTGAGTGTAAATTTCTATGGGAACTGAGCATAGAGCTTTACTTAAATCATCTGATTCTTACAGCAAGCATATGGGGAAGAAATTATTATTCTCATTTCTCATATAAGATAATTGAGGCACAGAGAATTAAATACCTGCCCAAGGTCACACAGCTAGTAAGTGGCCAAGGTTGGATCTGGACTCC
Organism: Redunca redunca; assembly: GCA_006410935.1. Lineage (NCBI taxonomy): Eukaryota > Metazoa > Chordata > Mammalia > Artiodactyla > Bovidae > Redunca > Redunca redunca. The sequence goes on along the minus strand of SJYQ01095405.1, from coordinate 75,332 downwards.
AGCTCCTCTGCCTCATGATTCTAGCATTTAATAGCAAAACAGAAGAAAAGAAGAAGGAAGTGGCTATTTCTTTTCTTAAGGATGAAAACTGGTCCTGGTAAACAAGAGATACTGAATTCATCAATAAACACTATACAAATGTAAATTGTCCTCAGTTACTTAAATGTGGTGCATATGATAAACAGGGAGATAGGCAGATACATCCATTGAGGATTCTTTATCTTCTTGGGAGACTCTTCAAGGTTATCTTAAAAACACCCCATCTATCCAGCTCTGCACAAATCCATCTAATGTCTCTTTAGAATATGAAGGGTTAAACTTCAGAGTCTCTTCCTTGGGGCTGATTAACTAGATTATGATGCCTCTTCTCTATAATTAAGAAAAGAGTCTGAGGTTTTACTGGTGAAGTGTTCACATCAACTGCCAAAAGACGGAGAGACAGGAGCTCATTCCTGCCCACGGTTTTACCAAGTAGAGCTCAGTTTCAGATCCCAACTTGCCCTGGACCATCTGTAGGAAATTTGAGGCAAGGAGGAGGACCCAAGCAAACACATGTCTCCCTTGGGCTGAGAGCCCACCTCTCATCTAGGACTTTGACATCCTCTCTCATCTTTGAGAGACCATCCCCATGGAAAAGAAATGCAAAAAAGCAAAATGGCTGTCTGGGGAGGCCTTACAAATAGCTGTGAAAAGAAGAGAGGTGAAAAGCAAAGGAGAAAAGGAAAGATATAAGTATCTGAATGCAGAGTTCCAAAGAATAGCAAGAAGAGATAAGAAAGCCTTCCTCAGTGATCAATGCAAAGAAATAGAGGAAAATAACAGAACCGGAAAGACTAGAGATCTCTTCAAGAAAATTAGAGATACCAAGGGAACATTTCATGCAAAGATGGGCACAATAAAGGACAGAAATGGTATGGACATAACAGAAGCAGAAGATATTAAGAAAAGGTAGCAAGAATACACAGAAGAACTGTACAAAAAAGATCTTCATGACCAAGATAATCACGATGGTGTGATCACTCACCTAGAGCCAGACATCCTG
>SJYQ01095405.1:0-73941 GCA_006410935.1 Redunca redunca | reverse complement strand
AAAAGCAGAGACATTACTTTGCCAACAAAGGCCCGTATAGTCAAGGCTATGGTTTTTCCAGTGGTCATGTATGGATGTGAGAGTTGGACTGTAAAGAAAGCTGAGCACTAAAGAATTGATGCTTTTGAACTGTGGTGTTGGAGAAGACTCTTGAGAGTCCCTTGGACTGCAAGGAGATTCAACTAGTCCATTTTGAAGGAGACCAGCCCTGGGATTTCTTTGGAGGGAATGATGCTGAAGCTGAAACTGCAGTACTTTGGCCACCTTACGGGAAGAGTTGACTCATTGGAAAAGACTTTGATGCTGGGAGGGATTGGAGGCAGGAGAAAGGGACAACAGAGGATGAGATGGCTGGATGGCAACACTGACTCGATGGATGTGAGTCTGAGTTAACTCCGGGGGTTGGTGATGGACAGGGATTGGCGTGCTGCGATTCATGGGGTCGCAAGGAGCAGGACACGACTGAGTGACTGAACTGAACTAAGTAAGAAAAAAGTAAGAAGGGAAAGCTTTGAGTCATCAACCAGCACATACTCTACCAACTGTCTCATAGGCCCCTGGCCTAGGGGCCACAATGAAAGTTAAACTTTTTACCTGTTTCTGAAGACTTGGACTTCTAGCCTTCCCTAACCAACAATTCCAATCTACAGCTCCTTTTCCTTTTTTTTTTTTTTTTTAACTTTTTCTGGTTTAGAAGGTCTTCTGCCTGCAATGAAGGAGTCTGGGGTTCAATCCCTAGGTCAGTAAGATCCCCTGGAGAAGGAATGGCAACCCACTCCAGTATTCTGGCCTGGGAAATCCCATGGACAGAGGAGCCTGGTGACCTACAGTCCATGGGGTTAAAAGTGAAAGTGAAGTCGCTCAGTCATGTCCGACTCTTTGGGACCCCATGGACTGTAGCCTACCAGGCTCCTCCCTCCATGGGATTCTCCAGAGTACTTGAGTGGGTTGCCATTTCCTTCTCCTGGAATCTTCCCGACCCAGGGATCGAACCCAGGTCTCCTGAATTCCAGGCAGACGCTTTAACCTCTGAGCCACCAGGGAAGAAACAACAACCCTGTGGATACCACATTCCACCCATCTGCTTCTTCTCTCTATTCATCTTTTAAGGGCTGTGTCAAAAGTCACAAAAATGGTGATTACTTGTTTACATCCACCCTCCACCTTCCAATCCTCTTCAGACTGATTCCTCCCTGCCCCAGACCCAGGCAGAAATGTCTAATTCTACTTTGCATTTCTAGCCTAGCAACACAGTAATAAAAATTTCATAAAGCTTTTCCAGTAAGAAAGACATATGGACCAAAACTTTTGAGTAAATAAATACTTTATCTGAATCACCCTAAGAGCTAAATTATCTGTTTTCCTTGCTTCACAGAATGTTATTTTCATCTTGTTGTGAAAAAAATTTTTTTCCCTAGGATGCTGAGATAACCAATTTTACATATATTGATACGGGTCAATTAACCTTTTTGTCTTCTGAGCCCCCAGTGAGTTTCCTCCTGACCAGAGCCTAGGTATCCATTAGAAATATTTTTAGGAGGGACTTCCCTAGCAGTCCAGTGGCTAAGAGTCTGGGCTCCCAATGCAGGGGGCCTGGGTTTGACACCAGTTGGGGAACTAGATTCCACATGCCACAACTAAGACCCAGGTATCAGTTCAGTTCAGTTCAGTGGCTCAGTCGTGTCTGACTCTTTGCGACCCCATGAATCGCAGCACGCCAGGTCTCCCTGTCCATCACCACTCCTGGAGTTCATCCAAACTCATGTCCATCAAGTCTGTGATGCCATCCAACCATCTCATCCTCTGTCATCCCCTTCTCCTCCTGCCCTCAATCTTTCCCAGCATCAGGGGTCTTTTCAAATGAGTCAGCTCTTAACATCAGGGTGTTATGCCCAGAGTCCGAGTCCCCAGAACTGAGAGAATAAGACAAGGGCCCCGAGCTCTGACTCACAGCTGCTTATATACAGGCAGTCCCGCGGGTTAGTTGGCATTACATGATTGGTTAACTGGTCTGTGCGCCTGCGAATTTCAGATCTCGCGTCTCGTCTTGATTGGCTCAGGTCGGACACTGAGGGGGACCTCCCTGATTGGCTAGGACTATCCGGAAGTCCCGGAAACATGACTCAGGTATTTTGGCCTATTATCTCTTGCTGAGCCTGTTGCGTCTCCCGTGAGGCCCTAACATTCCCCCCCTGTCTTCAGCTACATAGAGGAATCTTCCTCTTTATTCTGGGGCAGGGCCTGATACTGATGCCTCAGTACTAGTAGCTGGATTGTATTGAGGCGGTCTTTTAATAAAGGCCACCAATTTGTTTAGTAAGCATGGCCTGAAGGTGAGCAGTAGTAATAAGATAATCAGTATTTTTCTAAAGGCATGAGAGTGAAACCATACAAGGCATGTTTAAAATCTAATTAAATTGTAAATGACAAAGTAGCCTGGTCATTGCTGTGACTTGTAACACTTTAACATAACTAGAATTATAACCAACAACATTTTACCAGGACATATCAGATTTTCATGAATTTCACATAATTTCTAGGATATCTATATAAGTAATATCAACCATACAATTTAACTTGAGAAGACTCAACACTCTTCCAACAATATTGTCCCATGCAATTTGACATGTCAAATGAACTCAGGTAGTTTAATAGCTCTTTGGGATGTCTCAGGGGCCCTCTGAAGCATCCCAAAGTCAGCTAGAAGTCAAGCTATGTAGGCAGTTTTGTCAATAAATAGCAGAAGGGTTTATGACACTCAGTCAGATAGAATCATATAGATCATTGTGAAATAATATATTTACTTAGCCAAAGTAACAAAGATTTCAAAGGTAAACATAGAACAGATCACTTCAGAGGTAAAGAAACTTAAAATCCATTATCAAAGGCAGTTCAACATCTCAAGAAAACTTTTATTTATACATAAAACTCTTCCCTTGGGGTCCACTTTCCATAAATCCTTTTTTATCACTCTCATTTGTTCTCTCATCTTGGAACAGCCAACTGTAAGTCAGACCTACTTCCTTCCCCTTCATAAAATGTAACTTCATTCCTCATACCTTCTCTACTGAACACACACATCCTACTTTCCTTAAGCAACCAAGAATTGACCATTATATTAGCATTCTATATTTTGGTCATAAATACCAGTGCTAATTTCTCAAAAAATTCTAGCAAACATCTCAGGATGGCATCAAACATTATTTCTTAATAGTCCAAAATCTTTAGTTTCTCTGTAAGTTAGTATTCAGTAATGAACGTTTCAGAATCTTATTTTATTTGGAAGCGACCTGCTATTCAATAAACTTTTGATACTTAGTTTAGCACAACCCCGGGAATTCAGGTTACCAGAATCTAGAGAAACTGTTTTAGATGGACATTTTTAATCTTAATAGAGTTTATCTAAAAGCTCATATCTCATTTACATTTTTTAGAAGTTTTTTTCACTTGAGGTAATTTCCTTGTTGACAAACTTGTAACAGATATACTATTTAACTTATTTAGACCTAGGTACAATGAAAATATTTTACTTCACGTTAATTACTCTAAGACATGTCTATATTAGATAGGTCAACAAACAAACATTAATATCAGGTATTTAACACTGAATATTTCCCAGTTCACATGACCTGGAATTTATTGTTTAATTTAGAATTACTTGATTTGTAAGTGCTTACCCCCTTTTTAAGCCAAATAAATAGAGCTTATATATAAATTAGCCTCAAAAATATTACCCAGAGACAGAGACATACCAAGACATATTTAGACAGACACAGTGTGAGATCTTGCTTCATTTTCTAAGTTTAGTCATGAATTAGATATTACAATATAAAATTTACTAGTTTATAAAAAAACAGTTGAAATAAATAAAATTTTTAAAGTCTTTTTCCCTCAGTTTCAGGAGTTAGAGATGGTCTAGATAAATGTTCCTGAGAGTCCTGGTCTCAAGGCACAGGAAAAGAAAATCAAGTTCTAACAAAATGGCGGCAGGTCTAAACCACACGACAGCCAGACAAAGCAAAATTTCCTATAACAAAATGGCAGCAGATCTACCCAAATGGTGGCCAGACGAAGCAAAAAGGCCACCACAATCACAACACAGAACACAGAGTTAAAACACACACATATAAACCTGGCAGTCCTCATCAGACACTCCCTTAAATACAAGAATACAGTCTCTCAGAAAACCTCCTATAGAGACACAGAACTTCAGATCTAAGCACTAACATCAAAGATTTCAAGGGAAGAAAGGAAGCCAGGTTGAAAGAAGAGGGAGGAGGCAGGAGAGAGGGGCAAAAGGGGTGGCCTTACAGACGTCTCCTGCCACCTACAGAGACCCAGGCGTTACAGGACTTTTCCCTGGGCCTCCAGAGAAGGGAGGACTGGAACTCAGCCTTACCAGAAATCAGAACCAGAATTCGAGTTCTTTTTCGCCAATAACGATAGATCTTGCACCCTAGATTTGTCAGTCATAAGGGACAAAGGAGTGGAAGCCGTTTGTCCCATGGGTACAGAGAAGAACACAGGAGACAAAATGAACACACAGAGAGCAGAGACAATGCCAGCACACACAAAGATATGACAAACAGAGGGCAGATACACATCGGCCGAGAACACAGTACTAGGTCTTTCTGGGCCCTCCTGAATCTTCCTATCCCTTGAGGTTACCTTACCGAAGGGCGTCCACTGCCCGCCAGATTTGGGATCAAGAGAGATGCTCTCTTCCCTGCAGAACCGGCTGCCTTCCAGCACGCTCGCTGGGCCTCGGCCTTACGCTGGACTTATCTAGTGAACAGAGCCAGCCGCCTCCAAGAAGTTCACTAAATGGTCGCCTCCCCAGTATTATACTTAAGCTTGGTCTCATGCCACCTAAGCAACCTAAGTAGCTACTCGCCAGCCACCTTTCCAGCCTTATGCTGTAACTCGGTCTCACGCTGGACTTCATACCTGGCACCAGCCGCCTTTCCAGCCCGATGCTGGAACTCGGTCTCATGCTGGACTTATCCAAGCCTGTCACCTGTGTTCAGATACCTCTTCCTCCTAGTGAGGAAACCCCTTCTACCGGGAGAGTGTCATTCTTCCCAGTTAAAGGGATCCCGGACGAGCCCCCAAATGTTATGCCCAGAGTCCGAGTCCCCAGAACTGAGAGAATAAGATGTCCACAGCAATGTAAAAAAAGGGGTTTTATTGCCAGCTCGAGCCAGGTCCCAGGTCTTACCCAGCACAGTGGGATCCGACAAGGGCCCTGAGCGCTGACTCACAGCTGCTTATATACAGGCAGTCCTGTGGGTGGGTTAGTTGGCATTACATGATTGGTTAACTGGTGCGCACAGGTGCGAATCTCGAATCTCGAGTCTCGTCTTGATTGGCTCAGGTGGGACACTGAGGGGGACCTCCCTGATTGGCTAGGACTATCTGGAAGTCCCGGAAACATGACTCAGGTATTTTGGCCTGTTATCTCTTGCTGAGCCTGTCGTGTCTCCTGTGAGGCCCTAACAAGGTGGCCAAAGTATTGGAGTTTCAGCTTCAGCATCAGTCCTTCCAATGAACACCCAGGACTGATCTCCTTTAGGATGCACTGGTTGGATCTCCTTGTAGTCCAAGGGACTCTCAAGAGTCTTCTCCAACACCACAGTTCAAAAGACCTAGGTATAGCCAAATGAAGTCGTGTCCAACTCTGTGCGACCCCATAGACGGCAGCCCACCAGGCTCCCCTGTCCCTGGGATTCTCCAGGCAAGAACACTGGAATGGGTTGCCATTTTCTTCTCCAATGCATGAAAGTGAAAAGTCAAAGTGAAGTCGCTCAATCATGTCCGACTCTTAGTGACCCCATGGCCTGCAGCCTACCAAGCTCCTCCGTCCATGGGATTTTCCAGGCAAGAGTACTGGAGTGGGTTGCCATTGCCTTCTCCGATATAAGTAAGTGAATTTGGGGGGGAAAAAAAGAAATATTTTTAGGGAATGTGTAGGGGGAGTGATAGATGGGGTGCTTTCAAAACTTAGTACACTCTAAAATTTTAATGACAATCAGAATTTTTCTCTGGAGAAGTTTAAAGAGACAAAGTGATGTCTCTGAAAACTGCACTTTTCTTCAACTTTTCTTTTTGTTTCACTGGGTCTTTGTTGCTGCACGTGGGCTTCCTCTAACTGTGATAAGCGGGGGCTTCTTGCGGTGGTGCTTCTCTTGTGCAGAGCACAGGCTCTAGAATGTGGGCTTGGTAGTTGTGGCACGTGGACTTAGTTGCTCCGTGGCATGTGGAATCTTCCAGGATCAGGAATTAAACCTGTGTCCCCTGCATTGGCAGGCAGACTCCTATCCACTGGGCCACCAGGGGAGTCCATTTCTCTTCCTTTCAATCTCCAGAAGTCCGCTTCTTTTTCTCTCACTTGCCCAGATACAAATTGTAACTAAGGCCTCAGCCAGATGCCTCCATCTCTGATCAGAGTCCTGCTGAATGGCACCCTGGGGACTCTTAGGGACAGGCCTCCTTTTTCTTTAGTGTTCTCTCTACTTAGCAAGTCCAGCCCTTGGCCTCTCCCCTCCCCACCCAGGGAGGGGAACCGGGTGACTCTGCTGTTAACTGGAAGGAATTGGGCGTTGTTGGGCACCCCGCCAGGAACTTTAACTCTGCTGAGGAGGAATGGGCTCTGGGCAGCGGCCAACTTCCAGAGCAGTGCTATCTGCCTGCTCAAAGGGTGCCTGGCTACCTAGGGTAGGGTGGGGAGGAGGAGTCTTCCCTCCTGACAAGAGTTTGTTCAGCTCTTCCTGCCCTGATTCCTCTCCTGCTGCTGTTTGCTGCATCCCCTGAGCCTTGTGGTAACTCTGCTGTTGCTGCTGCTGCTGCTAAGTCCCTTCAGTCGTGTCCGATTCTGTGCGACCCCATAGATGGCAGCCCACCAGGCTCCACCGTCCCTGGGATTCTCCAGGCAATAATACTAGAGTGGGTTGCCATTTCCTTTTCCAATGCATGAAAGTGAAAAGTCAAAGTGAAGTCACTCAGTTGTACCTGACTCTTAGCAACCTCATGGACTGCAGCCTACCAGGCTCCTCCATCCATGGGATTTTCCAGGCAGTGGTAACTCTACCTCTCACCAAAAATTTGCAGTTTGTGGCAGACTTCAAAACCTTAGGCTTCTCCTCTCCTTCCTTTAGAGTTGGACTGCCCTGCAAGTTGAAAGCCAGCCAAGGCTCAAGTTTCCTTAACTGCTTTTCTTTCCGGCTCCTGGAGCTGAACTCTTTGGACCTGCATGCCAGAAAGGCTCTTTTATCCTGAAGTGAAGTGAAGTAGCTCAGTCGTGTCCAACTCTTTGCGACCCCATGGACTGTAGCCTACGAGGCTTCACAGACCATGGGATTTTCCAGGCAAGAGTACTGGAGTGGGTTGCCGTTTCCTTCTCCAGGGGATCTTCCCAGCCTAGGGATGGAACCCAGGTCTCCTGCATTGTAGGCAGACGCTTTACCCTCTGAGCCACCACCATTTAAAATGTTTCCCCAGCATTCTGATTTGAGGTTGACTGCTGACTGCGTGTGTGTGATTTCTGACCTAGAGGTTGACAAAGGAGCCAAACATCCTGTGTTCAGGAACACTCTTCCTAGGACACTCACGCATGGGGCGCCATGCCTCTTCATGTGTGGAGCCCCTGGTTTCTCAGTTCTGATGGGGGTTATTTTGGTTGTTAACTTTTTTTATGACACATCTTTCTCCTGCTGCTTTTCTGTCTTTTGCTTTTTTCTTCTGTAACCTGCCTCTCTTGGTGGAATTTTCTCTTTGCTTCCCTCTTTATGCTGTTTTATTTTTTCTAGTCAGCCTGCCCCTTCCTCCAGGTCCTAGAAACTTCTTTGTTCTGCGGTTTCACTGGGAGATTTTATGAATCACTTAAGAGTTTCTAGATCGCTAATCCAGGGATAGCAATTTATTTCTTCTGTTCTGGGTTAGATTACCGGTCAAGCCTGCTTCTTTTCTTTTTGGCCGTGCCACACAGATTGTGAAATCTTAGTTCCCCCCTCAGGGATTAAACCCTGGACCCAGGGCAGTGAGAGATTACTTCTTAATTGCATGGGTAACCTTCATTTTCCTTCTACTGAGTTTCCATACAGCTTCACTAATTTGTAACAATTACCCATCATCCTTCCAGACAAGGAGACACCTTGTCTCACTTCAAATCTTCAGCTCTTCAGATTTCTCAGACAGTTGACTGCCCCCAAAATGGCAAATAAAACCCGAAGTACAAAAAAGTTATTAGGAAAAGTTTTCCTTGAGGATCCTCTGTCTGATTGCTCACATGAGCTATGATTTTTGTGGAAAGAGCACTAGACTGAGTCAAAAAAGAGAACTTCCCTGGCAGTCGAGGGGTTAACAGACATATACTTCCGATGCAGGGGGCAGGGGATCGATTCTGGGGAACTAAGGTCCTGCATGCTGTGTGGCCAAAAACAAAAAGAGTCAAAACAAGTTCCAGTTCTGCTATCTATTGGTTTCGTAAATAAATCACCTCTGGGTTTTTAGTGTCTGTCTTCACTGGTGAAATGGGAACACTTCAGGGCAGGGTCGTGTCAATGAAAGCACTTTGCAAAGTGTCTTGAGATAGCACGTGATTCCTCTTTAAATCCTTCAAACATAAGGGTCATTAAACACTGAGATTTACTTTGGTCAGTCTGTTTTAGATGGGAGGGTGGTGTGGAGAGGGAAGGGAGTTTTCAGGGGAAATCTACCAGCTAGAAAAAGCACAGGGATCCTTGTGGTAACATGTGGTCAAAATCAGGTATACAAACTCTAGGACTTTTTGAATACAGAGGGTCCTAAGGAATTCTGATTATTTTGGAGGTGGTAATCCAGTTCAGGCAACTGTGGCCTGAGGGCGGTGCTTTGATAAGTGAAATCACTGCAGATAAGTTCAACATTCACTTCTTAGGCAAGCTTAAAACCTGTTTTTAAAAAAATGTGTGCGTGTGGGCCAGACCCAAAGCAGCCTGGGACCTTTCAGACAGGCACCACCTCCTCTGGCTGTTTCTGAGGCCATCCAGAGGCCAGGGTCCAGATGAGCTGAAAAGACAGACCTGCAGAGTCTGGGACTTTGTGTAGACGTGTCTGTAGCGCGGAGGGTGGAAGGGAGGCAAGGAAGGAGGGGAGGAGGGTGTTGGGAGCTGAAGCCCCACCTTTCATTCCAACAAAGTGCACTGGCAGAGCAGGAATGACTCACAGGCACGGGTGCTCCGGTTCCCACAGGTGAGGCGACAGACTCCTTTCTCCGGAAAAACGCCGAGGTGCTCTCTCCACCAGGAGTGGCCTTGGCAGGGTGCTGGCGTGCTTGGTCTGCCCGGTCTGGCCTCTGGGGCCAGGGCTGGGTTTCCCTCATGTATGGCAAGAGCCCTACGCGTGCTGTGCTTTTTCTCCTTGGCTTACAGCTCACAGGTAAGAGCTCACGGGCTTTTCTGAGCATTTCCTCCACTGCCTACCCTATAAAGTTAGCTCATTGTCCCAGAAGTTGCAAGAGTCTTTTACTGGAGCCTGAGCCACAGTTACATTTTGCTTTAGTGTTAACTTTAATGAAACTGAAGTCGGGGGTTGTTTTGGGGGAACTGCTTTTGGAAAAACAGGTTTAGGTGTTTTCTGGTTGCCAGTGATTGGGGCACAGAGAGGGTTTTCTAATCTCAGGTTACACTCCATTTTTTTGGTGGCTGCTCTCCACCTCCCACTACAGGCAGAACCCGGCTCTTGGATTTCTGTGTGTGGTCTTGTCTGAGACTCTGGACAGCATTGGGAAAGAGGAGCTGGTTAAGGAGAGAGACCCACTGTGGCTTGCTAACATGCAACATGCACATAATAAATGTAAATATCATGCTAAAAAAAAAAACGCTATGTGGTATAAAGGTTCCAGCTGTACAAGCAAGCTAAATTGTCTGGGGATGATTAATTCCGTTTTTTCTGCAGAAGACTAGGAATAGTAGGAAATTCACTTAACAAGGACCCTTTCTGGAAAACTTACTGCTAGGGGACCATGATACACACAATGTATTATGGTTAATCTGAACAGAGGTCTAATTCATGTTTTAATTAGTTTTTTTGTTTCTGCCTTCAATCTTACTTTCCAATGGTTATAGTTTGTTAGAGCAGTTTTGAAGTGGGTACCATGAGGCTAGGGTATCCTGTTTTAAAGTGTGACTGCTAAGAAAAGTTTACTGTGTGCTATTTTTAGTTGTTAAAGGAATGGGAGGGTCAAGGTTACATGTAGGTAGGAATATGTGGCGGGTGAAGCTGAGTTTGAGTGAGAGCTGGGGCATCTCAGATCTGTTGGATGCCCTACTCAGACCTTTATTTTGGTAGTGTCAGCAGAAATTCTCTTAAGACACATCTCCTGTTAACCCTTCATTGCCTTTTTTCCATTGCAGCTCTTTGGCCAATAGCAGCTGTGGAAATTTACACTCCCCGTGTGCTGGAGGCTGTCAATGGGACAGATATTAGGTTAAAATGCACTTTCTCCAGCTTTGCCCCAGTGGGTGATGCTCTCACGGTGACCTGGAATTTCCGTCCTCGAGATGGGGGCCCTGAGCAGTTTGTAAGTTTGGGGCCCTGGATTAGAAAAATAAGCCAGTCCATTTCTCCTGGCCCTTTTGTATTTTTCTTGGCAATAAGCACAGGGTAAAGCTGGGGAACGATTCTTGGCACAGAGAGAGAACTGAGAGGCTGGTGAAGGGGAAAGCAACAGGTTGTTGCAGGAGAGCTGCAGACCGGACAGTCAGGCTTGCTGATGTTTCTCTTTTGAAGATTTTTCTTTTTGATGTGGACCATTTAAAAAGTCTTTATTGGATGTGCTCCAATATTGTTTCTGCCTTATTGTTTGGGTATTTTGGCCACGAGGCACGTGGGAACTTAGCTCCCTGACCAGGGATCACACCCATACCCCGTGCACTGGATGGTGAAGCCTCAACCCGTGGGCCGCCGGGGACGCCCCTGCTGTTTCTCTTCTGCTCCTGCCACCCGTCTCCCTGCCCAGGTGCCGAGTAAAACCTCTGGCGTGACTCCTCTCTAGGTTTTCTACTACCATGTGGATCCNAATTCTCTTAAGACACATCTCCTGTTAACCCTTCATTGCCTTTTTTCCATTGCAGCTCTTTGGCCAATAGCAGCTGTGGAAATTTACACTCCCCGTGTGCTGGAGGCTGTCAATGGGACAGATATTCGGTTAAAATGCACTTTCTCCAGCTTTGCCCCAGTGGGTGATGCTCTCACGGTGACCTGGAATTTCCGTCCTCGAGATGGGGGCCCTGAGCAGTTTGTAAGTTTGGGGCCCTGGATTAGAAAAATAAGCCAGTCCATTTCTCCTGGCCCTTTTGTATTTTTCTTGGCAATAAGCACAGGGTAAAGCTGGGGAACGATTCTTGGCACAGAGAGAGAACTGAGAGGCTGGTGAAGGGGAAAGCAACAGGTTGTTGCAGGAGAGCTGCAGACCGGACAGTCAGGCTTGCTGATGTTTCTCTTTTGAAGATTTTTCTTTTTGATGTGGACCATTTAAAAAGTCTTTATTGGATGTGCTCCAATATTGTTTCTGCCTTATTGTTTTGGTATTTTGGCCACGAGGCACGTGGGAACTTAGCTCCCTGACCAGGGATCACACCCATACCCCGTGCACTGGATGGTGAAGCCTCAACCCGTGGGCCGCTGGGGACGCCCCTGCTGTTTCTCTTCTGCTCCTGCCACCCGTCTCCCTGCCCAGGTGCCGAGTAAAACCTCTGGCGTGACTCCTCTCTAGGTTTTCTACTACCATGTGGATCCCTTCAAACCCATGAGTGGGCGCTTCAAGGACCGAGTGGCCTGGGATGGGAACCCTGAGCGGTATGATGTCTCCATCCTCCTCTGGAAGCTGCAGTTTGATGACAATGGGACATACACCTGTCAGGTGAAGAACCCGCCTGATGTTGATGGGCTGATCGGGGAGATCCAGCTCAGCGTCGTGCAGACCGGTAGGTGACGCAGAGACAAGTGTTTTTGGAAAGTATGAAAGCTTGTAGGAAACAGAGGGGCAAAGTTTTGTGACAGCTGAAAGAGTTGAGAGGAGGACCAACTCTTTGGATCTGGAGATTGCAGAGGAAGAGTGAAGAGTCCTGGGGTAAAAAGAGAAAGGCTTTGTTTGGCTGTGGAAAGAAACAGAAAATAAGGCAAAGGGACTTAGGGAACTGGTTACAAAAATGGCATTGAGATCATGAAAGGGAGAGGAAGCAACTCTCTGTTAAAAGGCTAACAATAAGTCCATTCATCCACTCATCTAGTCACAAGATTGAGTACCTACTCGCTGTCCAAAGTGCTTGACATGTACCATCTCATTTAATTCTCACACTCACTGTTGGAAGTAGATACCAATAATGGTACCTATTGTTTATCGAGCCCTTCCCGAATGCTAGGAGATTTATGTAACACATCTAATCTTTGTTGTTGTTCAGTGCTAAGTCATGTCCAACTCTTTGCAACCCCAGGGACTGCAGCGACCCCATGGACTGCAGCATGCCAGGCTTCCCTGTCCTTCACCACCTCCTGGGGTTTGCTCAAGCTCATGCTCATTGAGTTGGTGATGCCCTCCAGCCACTGCGTCCTTGGTCTAATCCTTACACATGTCAATCCACTGTGCTCTTAGTGCTCCCCTCCCCCCATCTTACTAACGAATGCTCATACAGGTTAAGTCACTTGTCCAAAGTCATGGAGCAGATAGATGGAGTCACTCAGAACTCAAACCCAAGAATCTCTATCTCCAAAACTGTGCTCCATCTAATGCCTGCAGGCCTAGAAAGGACAACCTGGAAAACTGCCAGATAACAAAAAGAAAAGACCACAAAACTTAAGAGTTGTAAATTTGGGTCTGAGTCATTGCTACAGTTTATCAGCTGTCAATAAATTTTTTTTCTTCTGTAAAGTGAGACTAATAGAGCTAAGATTATGATGAGGATAAAATGACACAATAAAAGTAAAAATCCCCAAAGTCAGAATTGTACTGAAAATTATAATAGCTAACATATATTGAAAGTATTATGTGCAGGCACAGTGGGGAACAATTTACATAAGCAATTTTATTTTTTATAAGAACTCAAGAAATGAGTATTGTTATCTCTACTTTATACACTGAAGAAACTGAGGCTCAAAAAAGTTAACTACCCAAGTCACATAGGAGCTGGTATTTTAACCTAGCTGTCGTTGGTGTATTCTCTTAACCAACACGTTACTATCCAAACATAAAAGCCTATAAAGTGGTATGAATTCCTTTCAGTCCTAGCATCATCCTTCAAGGCCCTATCAATAGAGAGCCGTGTGACCTTGGAGAAGTCATCTAAGCGTTGAAAGAAGTAATGTAATGTCTTTGGATCTCAGTTTCTTCTTTGCAAAATGAACAGCTAGATAGGAATCCATGGGTCTTAAGCATACTAGGATGACTACTCTGAGCACCTCACAAAAGCCATAAGCCATTTACCACAAACAAGGCACACAATCTGACATGGATTTCGTGGGTTTGTTCTCCTTCACCCCCCACCCCCCGCCCTCTTCCTTTACAGACTTGAGGCTGGGGAACCCCTGGGCTAGATATTCGCTAATGTCCTTTCTAGCTCTGTAGTTTTTTGAAATTTTAATCAGAAATCAAGCTCGAAATCAAGAGACCCAGACTTCACAGTCTCTAACCTTGTTTAGGGACCCTTCCCTCTGTGTTGGACTTCCCTGGTGGCTCAGATGGTAAAGCGTCTGTCTACAATGCGGGAGACCCAGGTTTGATCCCTGGGTTGGGAAGATGCCCTGGAGAAGGAAATGGCAATCCACTCCAGGACTATTGCCTGGAAAAGGAAAATCCCATGGACAGAGGAGCCTGGTAGGCTACAGCCCATGGGGTCACAAAGAGTCAGACAGGACTGAGCGACTTCACTTCACCTCCCTCTGGGTTCTCTCTTACATCATTGATCCACTAGACTACAGTTACTTGCCTCTCTTTCCTGTGGGCATCAGTTCCTAGAAGGTAATGTCTTTTCTGGCTTTGTATTTCCACCACAGTGCTAGGACATAATAAACTTTTAATAAACCTGAATAAACGACTGACTGAATGACAGAGGTAAGAAGGATTCAGGGAGAAATAAACACTGGATTTGATGAGGTCAGCAATAACCTTACCCCATTAGCTAGGTTACCTGCCCCAGTGATTCTCAAATTTTTTGCATGCATCAGAATCACCTGGAGAACAAGTTAAAACAGATTGCTGGGCCCCACCTGTAATTGGGTAGATCTGGGGTGGGGCCTGATGGAACTCGCCTTTTGAAGTTCTCAAGTCATTCTGTAGCTGCTCCTCCTAGGACCATAGTTTGAGAACCACTAAAGTAGTCTGTATGGCTTTCCTATTGCTACCAGAGTTTACACAGTTAATATGGTAGAAGAAAGGAATATTTCATTTAAGGGTGAAAACATACCCCTATTGTATCTTTAGATTTCATCACAGTCCTCCTTTTCAGAATCCCAACTTGATCTTTTCTCCTTACAGTACGCTTCTCTGAGATCCACTTCCTGGCTCTGGCCATTGGCTCCGCCTGTGCACTGATGGTCATAATAGTAATTGTGGTGGTCCTCTTCCAGCATTTCCGGAAAAAGCGACGGGCTGAAAGAGCACATAAAGTGGTGGAGATAAAATCGTAAGGCTGGGCAGTTCTGGAAAAGTCGTCTTCTAACACTGTTTTATGGCAACTCTTGGTATTTTATAGTGGGGCTAAATCATTCTTGAACAAATGCCCTTTCTTTTGGGTAAATCTCATACAGAATTCAAATTCACAGGATGGATAAATTAGGGTGTAAATTAGTAAATTTAGCTTTTTCTGTATCAAAATACAGTTGATTTACACTGTTGTGTTAGTTTCAGGTATACAATAAAGTGATTCAATTATTTACATATATATGTATATATATTCTTTTTCAGACTCAATTCCCTTATAGGTTATTACAAAATATTGAGTATATTTCCCTGTGCTATACAGTAGGTCCTTGTTGGTTCACTATTTTATATATTATAGTGTGTATGTTAGTTCCAAACTCCTAACTTACCCCTCCCCCACCCTTTCACGCTTGGTATCGTGGTAAGTTTGTTTCCTCTGGGGTGTTTAGTTTCTTAATTTTAGGGAAGATTTCATCATAGGCTTTCTTTACTATGTAGGATTTGATATACAAAAGTTTGCTTATGTAAAGCTTTTCTAGGATATTCCTTCCTTTTAATGTAAAGCATACATTTCTAAGAACCACTGGGCTGTCAGCAGGGTCTCTGAATCAGTGCCTAGGAAAGTCAGCCATGCTGATGTAAGGTACACTATATCTATTTTTTTTTAGATAAAATTTACATATAATAAAATTCATTATTTAATGTTCACAAAGTTGTGTAACCATTAACGCTAATTCCAGAACATTTTTATCACCTCCAAAAGAAACTCCATACCTTTTAGCTGTCACTCCCTATCTTCCTCTCCCACCTGCCCCTGACAGCAGGGGCAATCACTCTGCTTTATGTCTGTATGGATTTGCCTGTTCTGGACATTTCATGTAAAGAGAATCATATAGCATGTGACCTTTAAAAAATTATATTTTTGTAATTTGAAAAAAAATTTATTATTATTTTAAAAAATATGAAAAAAAAATATGTAACCTTTTATGTCTGGCTTCTTTGACTTAGTATAATGCTTTCAAGGTTAAACCACGTTATAGTATGTCATTCCTTTTTGTGGCTGCATTATATTCCATTGTATACATATATCACATTTAAAAAAAGTATTTATTTTTTAATTTATTTGGCTGTGTCAGGTATTAGTTGTGGCACATAGGAACTTTCCTCACAGCATGAAAGTCTTCTCTAGTTTCGGGGCACATAGGCTCAGTTGCCCCAGGGCATGGGCATCTTAGTTCCCCAACTGGGGTTTGAACCCATGTCCCCTTCATTGGAAGGAAAATTCTTAACCACTGAGCCACTAGGGAAGTCCCCACATTTTGTTATTTCAATCAATTGATGGACATTTAAAATTTCCCCACTTTTTGACTATTAGGATTAATGCTACTGTGAATATTCATCTACAAGTTTCTGTGTAGGCATATGTTTTCCAATTTTCTGGAGTATATAAATAGGAGTGGAATTACTGGGATATATAGTAACTCTGGAGAAGGCAATGGCACCCCACTCCAGTACTCTTGCCTGGAAAATCCCATGGACAGAGGAGCCTGGTAGGCTGCAGTCCATGGGGTCGCAAAGAGTCAGACACAACTTCACTTTCACTTTTCACTTTCATGCATTGGAGAAGGAAATGGCAACCCACTCCAGTGTTCTTGCCTGGAGAGTCCCAGGGACGGGGGAGCCTGGTGGGCTGCCGTCTATGGGGTCGCACAGGGTCGCACAGAGTCGGACACGACTGAAGCGACTTAGCAGCATAGTAACTCTATGTTACCTTCTTGAGGAATTGCTGGACTGTTTTCCAAAACAGCTGCACCTTTTCATATTCCCACCAGCAACGTATGAGGGTTCCAGTTTGTCTACATCCTCAACACCACTTGTATTGTCTGTCCTTTTGATTATAGCCATCTAGTGTGTGTGAAGTGGTATCTCATTAAGGTTTTTTTTTTTTCATTAAGGTTTTGATTTGTATTTTTCTAACGACTAATGCAATGGCAGCCCACTCCAGTACTCTTGCCTGGAAAATCCCATGGACAGAAGAGCCTGGTAGGCTGCAGTCCATGGGGTCGCAAAGAGTCAGACACGACTGAGTGAATTCACTTTCACTTTTCACTTTCATGAATTAGAGAGGGAAATGGCAACCCACTCCAGTGTTCTTGTCTGGAGAATCCCAGGGAAAGGGGAGCCTGGTGGGCTGCCCCGTCTATGGGGTTGCACAGAGTTGGACACGACTGAATCGACTTAGCAGTAGCAGCAACAATGACTAATGATGTTGGGCATCTTTCCATGTGTTTATTGGCTATTTTAATATCTAATTTGGAAAGATATTATTCAAATATGTTAAATATTTAAATTTTTGAATATTTGAAACCATTTCCAAGTTAGGGTATTTGTCTTTTTATTGTTAAGTTTTTAAGGTCTTTATATATTTTGGAGTATACAAGAGCACCTTGTTAGATAAAGGATTGGCAATTATTTTCTCTCATTCTGTGGGTTGCCTTTCCATTATTGTGATTGATGTCCTTTTCAGCACAAAAGTTTTAGATTTTGAAGAATTCCAGTTTATCTTTTTTCTTTTGTTGCTTGTGTTGGTATCATGGTTTAATTCAAGGTCAAAAAGATTTATGCCTGTTTTCTTCTAAGAGTTTTACAGTTTAGTTCTTATATTTAGGCCTTTGATTCTTTTTTTATAATTATTTTTTGATTCATTTTCAATTAATTCTCATATATGGTGTGAAGCAGGAGTCCAAATTCATTCTCTCACAGTCGTAATTTTTTCCAGCTGTCCCAGCATCATTTGTTTCTTTCCCTCAAGAAATATTTACTATAGTAAACAGAACTGATTTTTAAGGAGCTTAATGAATCCAACTCTGAGCTGATTTGAATAGAATAAAATTGATAAACATGATTTCCAGGTCAGTCTTTTTTTGTCTTTGTTTTGGTTTTGATTTTATGCTTTTTTTCTTTTTTGAATAAGAAGTAGAATCAGAAGTAGAATACTAATGCTAAACTAAAGTATCTGTTTTAAATACCTGGAGTTCCCAAGTGATATCTCCCTCTAGCAATATTCTGAAAAGTGTCTAAATCCACATACCCAGGGTCATGTGGAGGCATGAGTATTATTAGTTAGACAGTACTAGTGGTTTAGTGCTCTGTAAGCCCGATCTACTCCCAGGTGCCTATAATTCTTACCCAAATTTGGGGGAATATATCTAACCTGAATCTTTGTATACAGATTTGCCTGTCTTGTTCCTTGTCTTGTTCTCCTGACAATGGTTTCTGCTTCTGTGTTACAGAAAAGAAGAAGAAAAGCTCAACCAGGAAAAAAAGGCTTCTGTTTCTTTAGACTACACAGACTAACATTCTTACATGGTAAATTTCACAATTGGGTTGATTTCTTTCCTCAGCTGACTTGCACGTCTCATCTCTACTGTACATCTCCTAGGTGATATGATTGTTCGGTGTTTCCTGTATGAAATGAGAGGAGCTGGGCAGAGAGAGAAAAGTCTTTTCTTGTGTTATGGATGGCTTCCTCTTTGAGTGTGTTTTGTGCAAAGGACTAGAAAGCTAGAACCTCCTATCATTAAAGCTGAGAATTCTATGATTATTTGAAACTTTGGGGTTATATTTACCACCTCCAAGAATAATAAATTAACTTTCAATACATAAGTAAATTTTTTTAAATGAAAGAATTAATATTTGCTCTTTTCTTGTAAACTAATCATGGCAGTTAAGAGAGTGACTCAATAGAGATGCTTGACATTTTGACAAGAGAACTTTTGTATTCTTTGGAACTGATTTCAACTCCTCTCATTTAGTTTATGGGACTATGAACCTAATTTTAGTGGCGTGTAATTTTGTTTTTCCAGTTTTTAGGTTTATTAGTCTTAAAAGGTAGGTTGGTTTATTTTAATACGATTATAATTTCTATTCCCTGAAGTTAGCCCACTATTATCATTTGCAAAAAGAGCCACAATTTTACAGCCTAAAGCTCCAGGGAAAGTTCACAAGAATTTATAAAAACAGAGTATGGAGAAAAATGATTCTATTGTAAACCTAGGAAAAAAATTTGGTATCACAGAGATTTTTACTAAGGGCTATTTTTAAAATCAAGCAGATTTTTCTAAGTCAGGGGCATGGAAAATAAAGACAGAGGCTGTTTAAGATTAAAAGAAATTTAAGGGAGTGATACAAACAAGTGCAGTGTATGACTTTTGACTGGATGGATACTAGTTTGAATGAACTAGTTGTAAAAAGAGTTGGGGGTACAATTGGGAAAGTCTTAATATGAAAAATGTCAATATGGATAATATTAGAGCATTATCATTAATTTTTATTAGGTATATTAAAGATATTGTGCTTACCCAGGAAGACATACATATTTTAAAAATGCATATTGGATTCCCTAGGGATAAAATGTCAGTAATTTGTTTTAAAAACTCTAACCCCCCCATATATGTTATTTATAGCAGGTACAATTTATAGCTATACAATTAAGTGAGACTGTATTCCACACACTGACTTCTTTGCTTTTCTGTATATTTGATTTTCTTTATTATAAAGAGGTTGTGGGGAGACAGAGAGAGAGAATGTATATATGTGAGTAAGCAGCTATGGATCATCCAAGGGTCTATGCAAGGCAGGGATTATGAATTAAGGACACTGACCCTGAGAACTATGTAATAAAGATCAGGAAAATTTTTTTAAAGTTAAATTAGGAGAGGACAAATATACTTAAGAATATTTTTCTTCACAATGGAAAATAGATCTAGTAATATATATGTATTCATGTCAGGTATTCCTATTGTACTCTTGCCAAATGCATTATCCATTTAAACTTCTGCTTTGTATTTCAGGAAGCTGAAGATTTCCCAGAACAAGAACCCTAAGATAAACTGGAGTTAATAGAAGCTGTTCTTTGGCTTTTTCAGTTGTGACCTGCCTTCCAACCAGCACTGCAGTATATAACCACCTAGACCAGCAACGTTCCTCTGGGGCCAGCATAGGGCCCTTCTTGAGTAAATACCACCAGACTCACAAACAGCTCTGTTACTAAGGTTTTATTTAATTTCAGAGTGCAAATATTTTTCAAATGCTCACTAGATTTTATATACTAAGAAGCTATATTTTTGCCCTTAAACACTCCTTGAGGATTATGATTTATATTCACATATATTGGCCTCAAATGAGATAAAAACCAAACTGTCTATTATGTTTACTTTGATATATTAATTTCTTTAGAGCAGCGTTTTAGCTACTAAAAAGTTAACATGTTTATTCTTTCCTTCTCACATGCTCGATTAAAAGGTGAGCTAATTCTCTCAACAGTTTTGATTAATAAACAGAAAATCCTAAATTCAAACTGTTAAAGAACAGTTTGATTTTTATGGCTCTCCTTAAGTATGAGACACATCTTATTTTATTGAATTTCTTTCAATACCCTAGATGGCAGGGTTTTGTTTTTGGTCAGTTGACCCAAGGTTTATGGTAGCACAAGCCGAAACCACAGAGTAATTAGGGAAGGTGACAAAAATGCTAATAGATTGACTAATGGCCACCTCAGGATGAAATGCTTGTCACCTTTTTTTGTGCTCTGATAAGTGATCAACAGCTCTGATTTTTCACGAGCAGTGAATGACTGTTTAGATTACTATATTCCCCACTTCCAATTCAATTATTTATAATAACAGAGCAAAATCTCTGCTAATTTGTAGACTGGAATCATTACACAGTTAAATGGAAGGATTCTGAAGTAGTATATTACAATTTAAAAATTTAGGGGTAATGAAAAAAAATCAACCCTAAGTGGTGATAATTTTCTCTAGTGTTATACAAGGCTCTGAGAACTGGAAGAGGTTACATTTTTTCTTTCTTTTATTTATTTTTTGTTTTAATACAGCTTGATACTTTGATTTCGCCAACTAGGCTGAAGATAGTATTTCTTTTAACAAACTGGAATTTCAAAGCAGTTTATTTGTATTTAAAGATGATGAACTTTGATTTTTTTTTCTCCTAATACTAAAAAAAAACTCCACCCTAGTATAATTTACTTATGAACTTGAAATGCTTCTCATACCTGTCTCATTTTGCTTTTTATGCTGTCTAAAAAAGTAGTTTCAGTACCCAGTTTTGAAACTAAAAATCAGATTTAAAGTCCATATTACCTTTCATTCACATTTTCTTTTTTTTCCTCTATATTCAACCTTTGAAAATATAGTAACTGGATATTTCTTCAAACAGATGGCCTGGATAAAGAGTAAAGAGGTAGTTAAAAACTCATGGAAGGTGTTTCCAGCAAAACCTGTAGTTTCTGTGTCTTGGATAAATGTTCAAGGGTTAATACAGCCCCATTGTTCAATGTCTTCTACTTAAAGAGAACTTTTGTATTGTAATTTATTTTTTATTGTGCCTTAAACACTATGTAAATAACCATCAGTAATAAAGCATTACAATTATATAATTTGCTTATACAAAAATCTAAAATTTTTACATAGTAGGTAACAGAAAACTGATAGGAATGTATTTTACCTCTATTGAAAAATTTTCTAAGGAGCAGCCTGGAAGTCAATAACAGAATTTGTTTCTACTGGATAAATAAACCTATATGAATTTCCACAGAATTTTCACATTGCTTTGAATAACAGAATTGAGCACAACAAACTACTTAGTTTGGGGACTCTTTTGAAGGAACAGTATCATCTGTTCCATCTGATACTCTTACATTACCTTCTTAATAGAGAAAACTACCAGCTTTCAAGTCTAGTAAAGAAATGCGAGTTGAAAAATGTAAAGTTATTAACTATTCCAAAAGCTGAAGCATACTTTCGTTCCCTTGCTTTCATTAAACATGCGTAGATTACAGGAGAATAGACTGACTAATAATTAAAGGAAGGTACCATCCCATTTCTTTTTCAGAAGAATCTGACACCACCTCTTCATTGCACTTCAAGCGCTGTGAAAACACTCTCGCTTTTCCAGCCAAAAGAAGCATAAGTCTCAGCTCCTTTTCGTAATGATTTCATCATTGCCACTGTCAGCAGTAACTTAAGAAAAAGAAAGGGAAGTCGCTCAGTGGTGTCCGATTCTTTGCGACCCCATGGACTGTAGCCTACCAGGCTCCTCCGTCCATGGGATTTCCCAGGCAAGATTACTGGTGTGGGTTGCCATTTACTTCTCCAGGGGAACTTCCCGACCCAGGGATCGAAACCGAGTCTCCAGTAATTTAACACACACCTAATTTAAATTTAGGTACATACTGAGATGGATGCTGTATTAGCTACACATACACACAAAATACAAATCAGTTTTGTACAAACTGCCCACGAAGGCCTAATACAAATTTATCTATTTACTGAATAACCTTTTATGCTCTCCAGGGTTCTGTGAACTCTCAAATGCATAGAAATCTATTCCGAAAGCATTCAATAAAATAATCTGTAAGGAGTTAAAGGATTTCTGGTTTAGAGTCAGAGGATCAAGACGATAAAGTCCTGCAGAATTCCATTACAAAAGTCAATTCTCCAAAGCCTGTCCGACTTAATTTCGAGTAAAAGAGAATAATGAACTCCTACTTGAGAGTTAAGCATCGCTGACTAGAAGTGAGCAAGTCCAGGTGTGGCTCTGGAAAGAAGCCACGTTGCTATGGCAACTTGAATCGCCATTTTAGGTCTTGCGGCCTCCCGCCCAAGCGTCACTTCCGGTGTTACCTGTGTGGTTATCGGGAGCCGTAAACAAGGTGTGCAAACTTCTGGAGACCTGTCGGGATGCAGCAGAGCGGGGTTCCTGGAAGCCGTGGCTGCGCTCTGTGCCCACTGCTGGGTGTCTTGTTCTTCCAGGGTGAGTGAGTCGGCGGCGGGCTCGACTTACACTTCCGGCCGGGGGCTCAGGGAAGATGGTCGCTTTTCCGGTTCCGGTGGGGGGTCTGAGGAAAGCCCCCGCTGAGCTGCTGGGAAGGAAGGAAGTAAGCGGGAGGTTGTGGTGGAGTCTGTTCTCGGAATTACCACCCACTGAGCGGAGTCGGTGGCCTGTCAGTGTTTTCCCGAGCCCCTGAGAGCTCGACCACCTTGCATGACTCTTGTATTGGGGCGAGGGCGCGACTTGATAGAAACACGGAGGGCACTGACTTTGGGGGCACCTGGCATTATCTCGTGATGAGTTATCAACGGTTGACTCGGCTGTGGTTTTGTGGGCCTTATCTCCTGCTTAGGAGAGAACAGTTCTAGTCTTCAGTTTGTCCCAGTAATTTTGGGATAATAAATTCATGATTGTAGGCAATTTTATTTTTTGTAAGAGATTGTCAGGACCTAGCAAGAAAAACATTTGTTAGCCGCAGAAAGGATGTGCTTTGATCTCTTGATAGTGATGCATTTGTTGAGGAAAAGCAACTGCTTTAGTATTTTAATAACAGTTTCTTTTTTTTTAAATAGAAGGTAGGGAATGTCAGTTCTGTTAAAATTTTAATTAAATGTTAGTTAATATTCACTCTATGACATAATCTTAAAATTTGGATAAGTTTTGCTTTCATGCAGTTTTCAAGTTGCATAAATTTCAGTCAACCTAATTACCTTCATCTAGGGTGCAATTATTTCCTGGATTTTTGTGTATGTATGTGTTTGTCTTCCCCAGGAAATCATACGTTAGTAGAGCTAGCATTAGAGTGAATTGTTAACTTTGTAAAAAATTTCCCTGTGGGAATTTCTGAAGAGGACCTTTGACATAAAGGCTTCAGGTGTTGTAAGACTCAGCAGGTAGGGCTAGGGAGTTTTTATTTATTTGATGATGACTAGTATTTATGCCGCCAGGACACTCCCTGATCCCTCCCAGCTTTTCAGCTAAATTATTTTGCAATATAATATTTAGGCTGAATTGCTGTCACTCTAAATAATCCTGGTTTCCTGTCTCCCTCTTATTCTCTCTCACACAAATGTTCAATTATTACCCTATTGAAAAAAAATTCTAGAAATAGTGGGTGATTTTGGAGGTGTCTCAAAAATTAAATCTTGAAAGACGTTTAAGAGTTAGATCTTGAAGAATAGAAAATGGAGCTTCCCTGGTGGCTCAAATGGTAAACAATCTGCCTGCAATGCAGGAGACCCAGGTTCGCTCCCTGGGTTGGAAAGATTCCCTGGAGAAGGGACTGGCTACCCCATGGACAGAGGAGCCTGGTGGGCTACAGTCCATGGGATCACAAAGAGTTGGACAGGACTGAGCTACTAACACAACAACAACAGAGAAAGAGAGTAAGGAAAATTCCAGACATAGAAACAGAAACAAGGGATGGTGGTATTAAGTAATTTTCCAAACAAATTTGATTCACTTCAGTTCAGTCGCTCAGTCATGTCCAACTCTTTGCGACCCCATGAATCGCAGCACACCAGGCCTCCCTGTCCATCACCAACTCCCGGAGTTCACTCAGATTCACGTCCATCGAGTCCGTGATGCCATCCAGCCATCTCATCCTCTGTCGTCCCTTTCTCCTCCTGCCCCCAATCCCTCCCAGCATCAGAGTCTTTTCCAATAATTCAACTCTTCGCGTGAGGTGGCCAGAGTACTGGAGTTTCAGTTTTAGCATCATTCTTTCCAAAGAAATCCCAGGGCTGATCTCCTTCAGAATGGACTGGTTGGATCTCCTTGCAGTCCAAGGGACTCTCAAGAGTCTTCTCCAAAACCACAGTTCAAAAGCATCAATTCTTTGGCGCTCAGCCTTCTTCACAGTCCAACTCTCACATCCATACATGACCACTGGGAAAACCGTAGCCTTGACTAGATGGACCTTAGTCAGAAAAGTAATGTCTCTGCTTTTGAGTATGCTATCTAGGTTGGTCATAACTTTTCCTCCAAGGAGTAAGCGTCTTTTAATATCCCATGTTGACCCGAGATATATCTCTGTGGTCAGGAGGATGGTGTGCTGGATCTAGTTCCTACTGGCTTTCAAGAGTTGATCATACATGTGTCTTCCTAACTGGGCATTCACAGACTTTGCATTTGCAGCTTGAAAATGGCCATGGTGGGAGTATCTGTACCACAGAAATTGTCAAACCCTACACACTTGGGTTTTCTATTTTTACTTTTTCACCAGCACACCTCTGGATGTAATGATTGGTTTAGGTCAATCTGAGGCACCATTCAGAGCTGGGAGTGAAAGTTAAAGTGAAAAGTGAAAGTTAAGTCGCTCAGTTGTGTCCGACTCTTTGGACCCTGTGGACTGTAGCCCACCAGGTTCCTCTGTCCATGGGATTCTCCAGGCAAGAATACTGGAGTGGGTTGCCATTTCCTTCTCCAGAGGATCTTCCCAACCCAGGGATTGAACCCAGGTCTCCCACATTGCAGGCAGACGCTTTAACCTCTGAGCCACCAGAGAAGCTGGGAGTAGGGTCTATTCTTAATTTGCTGCTCTCTCACCAAATCCATTCACTTTTCTTCTCTGTTTTTCCTGCTCCCTGGAGAGCTAAGCTATAAACTGCATCATCCAGGCTCCCATCCTCTGGCTTCCAATTAGGTTTGGTCAATGGGAGGCATTGGCAGGAGATTGGAAGGCAGGATGAGAAAGACATTTTTCTTCCTTGCTCCCTCCCTGTCATGGTGCCATGGTTGATAGTGGCTGTGTTCTGCTGTGGCTACAGCTTCTGTCAAGTGGCCCACACATCCACCTCTTACCAGGCTGCAGTAACACCATTTCCTTCCTTTGCCCCTCAGGACTGGAGTGGTAAAGACTTTGTGCCTTTGTTGGCTTCCCTGACCCTGAGAAAAGTCCCTCTGAAAAGTGGCCCATACACTTTTCAAAGTCTTAGCTGACTCTGCCTTCTGTTTCCTGCCTGGACCCTGACAGAGGCCTGCAAGCTCTTGGGCTATGTGGGAAAGCTGGATATCCCAAGAAAATCTGGGTATCATGAGGAAAGGAGATGAGGGGAATGGGTATTGAGCTGGTAACAAACAAGAGTTCACTGCCTTCAGGTTAGAGTCCTGTGGCGGTGATAGTCAAGTGAGTATATGCCATAATAGTTGGACACTCAGAGGCAGGTCATGGCAAGCAACATACTTTGGGAAATCATTAGCGGTGGTTGTGAAATCTGTAAAACTGGATAGCGTTGTCTAAAGAGAACATGTTGAAAGAAGGACCATGGGCTCAGGGTGAACTCTGAGCAACACCAATGTTTAAGGGATGGGGTAGGAAAAAAGGAGCCTTAGAAAGAAATTTGATAGAAACTCTCAGAGAAGTGGAGTGTGTACTTGTATATGTATATGTAACACAGTCAGTGTGAGAGATTTGGTTGGAGGGAGACTAATGAGATTCTGATCTTATAGCTCTAATCCATATTTCTTCTTTGCTATAAACCAGGATTGGCAAACTTTTGTAAAGGGCCAGATAGTCTTTTAGACTTTGTAGGCAACATAATCTCTGTTGCAACTATTCAATTTTGTTGGAGTAGCATAAAGGGATCCCTACACAATACATAAATAAATGGAGCTGGCTGCGTTTGAATAAAAATTTATAAAAAGATGTTATGATATACACTACTTATATATAAAATAGATAACTAATAAGGACCTACTGGGTAGCACAGTGAACTCTACTAAATACACTGCAATGACCTATGTGGGAAAAGAATCTAAAAAAATAGATACCTGTATATGTATAACTGATTCACTTTGCTGTACAGCAGAAACTAGCACAACATTGTAAATCAACAATAAAAGTTTTTAAGAAAGAATGTAGAGAATAGAATATAACCATTTTGCAATCCTAATAAATAAAGCAAATTGATGATTAAAAAAAGGATGATGTGGGCTAGATTTGGCCCATGGTCCATAGTTTGCTGACCCCTGCCCTAAATCAACTGCCTCCCCAACCCCCACCCCCCGATATTATCCCTTGGATATCTCAAAGTCACCTTAAACTTGATCCAAAATCAAATTCATTTTCTTTCTTGCCAAGCCTAGTACTTTTCTAGTCTTCCCTGTGTCAGTGAATAGTATCACCAAGACATAAACTTGGGAGTTACCCTTGATATTTCTCTTCCTCAAACATTCCACATATGACCTGTCACCAGCTCTTGCTGGTTTTACATTGTAAGTAGTGTTGTCTTCTGAGTTCTCTCCATGTCCACTGCCACCAAGTTAGTTCAAGCTTTCCTTATTTCCCCCTTTGACTATTTAAGTAGCTTCTTAGGTTATTTCTTTATATATACTCTTGGCTTACTCTAAGTGTCTTTGCTAGAGTGATGTTTTAAAAATGCAGACTTTGTCATACCCATTCTCACTCCGTCCCATACTTAAGTATTTTCCACTTATTTTGAAAGTACGACTTCCCATTACTCTGAGAATAAGGACCCAAATCTCTGAAGCCTGCCTAATCTGGTTTCTGCTTACCTCCTAGTCATGTCCTATTCTTCTCTCTTGTGCTTTTGTGTTGCTGCCATTCTGCTTTTCTTTCTGTTCCCTGATGTACTGTCCTCTTTCTGGCACAGGACCTTTGCATATGCAGAATTCTCTGCCTGGAATGCTCCTGGTCTCCTCACCTTGTTACCCTTCCTTCAGAACTCAACCCAAAAGTAACCTTTTCAGGGAAACTTTCATTAATCACTCCCTGCTCCCCTATCATAACTGATATAGTTCTCATAGCACTCTCTTTGTCTTTTCCATGTAGTGCTTATCAGAGTTTGTAATTATACATTTGTCTTTATGATTATTTGATTAGTATATTGAACTTCTGCTACCTTTTAAAAAATATTTGTTTATTTGGCTATACTTGGTCTTAGTTGAGGCATGTGAGATCTTTTGTTACAGCTTGTGGGATCTAGTTTCCCGATCAGGGATCAAACCCTGACCCTGAGAGTGTGGAGTTGTAGCCACTGGACCACCAGGGAAGTCCCCTTCTGCTGCATTTTAAACTCCAAAACAGGGAATATGTGTATTTTGCTCACATTTAATCTCGAACTCAGAGGGTGGCACAAAACAGATGCTCAATAAATCTATGAAGAATGAGTGAATGAATGAGAGTATCATCCTGGAAACTTTGAGACAGAGAAGGTCATGGAGCAAATGGTCACTCTTGCAGAGGGAGCCAGTAAAGTCAGGAGAGAAAAGTCAGTTTTGATCCCTTGGATTTTTCAGGTTTAAGACAATACTACCTTTTATTAGAGGTGGTAGTGGAGTCCAGGTTGTGCTGTAGGGGTCCAGGAGTGGATAGGCAGGAAAGAAGGGGAGATGTTAGATGCAGACAACTCTTGCACAAACTTGGCTTAGGAAAGAGAGGGCAGTGGTTGGTAATGAATAGTATGACAGGGTTAAGGAAATTTTAATTTTCCTTAACCCTGTCATACTGTAACTGTAATACTGTAACAATAGTTATATATTTTTATAGATGAGAGAGACTCCTATATTTTTAGAGGCTGAGGGAAGAGACAGCCCTTCTTGAAAGGGGTAAGCTGAAGATATTGAGAGGGTTTTTGTTTTTGTTTGTTTTTTCTGGAGCAGGGCTCCAGAAGGGAGGGATCCAGGCAGAGAAGAAGGGCTTGACCTTGCATAGAAAAAGGGACACCACACCCTTTCAGATTGGAGGTAAGCATGGGTACAGACACAGGAAGGTGTGTGACTAAGCAGTTTGTATTGCTTCAAGTTTCTTGAAGAAGAGAGATGTTTTCTTTTGAGAATGAGTTGTTTATAGGTTGTACAGGGGATAAAAGAGAATGGCAAAGTTTGAGGAGTCAGAGGAGCTGACCAAGGCTGGTTAAAGAGTCATCATAACTTGGGACTTCCCTGGTGGTCCAGGGGTTAAGACTCTGGGCAGGGAGTGTGTATTTGATCCCTGGTCAGGGAACTAAGATCCCACATGTTGTGCAATGTGGAAAAAAAAGAATCTAGATAATTTTAAAAAATGTCATCTTGCCTCATTAAAGGCTTAGCTGTGATAGAATTCATGAGATTCTTATGGTAACTGTTTGTGCAACGGTGTGATTTTTCTCCTTCAGTAGATACCAGCTATAGTCTAGAAGTGGTCATTTAGGCTGAGTTTTTCCTGCTGCTGCTGCTGTTGCTGCTAAGTCGCTTCAGTTGTGTCCAACTCTGTGCGACTGCATAGATGGCAGCCCACCAGGCTCCACCGTCCCTGGGATTCTCCAGGCAAGAACACTGAAGTGGGTTGCCATTTCCTTCTCCAATGCATGAAAGTGAAAAGTGAAAGTGAAGTCACTCAGTCGTGTCCGACTCGTAGCGACCCCATGGACTGCAGCCCACCAGGCTCCTCCATCCATGGGATTTTCCAGGCAAGAGTACTGGAGTCGGTTGTCATTGCCTTCTCCAAGTATTTCCTGAATCAGTGCAAAGAAAAGAGAGGTGTCTAGGAGGCTTAAAAATGTTGAAAAAACTATAAAAATGGGAAAGGAGGAGAGTGAGGGACTAATAAGAACACTTTGTTCCTATATGAGAACTTTGGTGACCTGTCCACCTCTTTCTCTCAGTCTCTCTTTGCCTGCTTCTCTTCCTCTGAATTTTGCCCTTAAGTTACTTCTATTTAATGGAGGAAATCATCTTTACAAATTGAGTACAAACAGTGCTATATGTGCTTGAGTAGCATTATATGCTAAATTTTATGTGAAAATTGAAAAAAATAATAAACTGCATCAGAGAATTTGGGAGGGCATTGTAAGGGAGCTGATATTTGAGCTGAGTTTTGAAGGGTGTGGGGGATATGGTGTTGTGGGAACAACCCAGGCAGGTTTGGTAGGGATGGGGAGAGCATTCTAGACAAAGACATATTCAATGAAAGTCACAATAGCATGAAGGATATAGTAAATTTGGGAAATGGTAGGACATTTTGGGCATAGTGAAAGGGATGGGATGGGTAGTGGGTATAGTAGCAGAAGGAGGCCAGATTGGCACTATTTAGATTTTATGTTATAGCCCAATAGAAAATTCCTGAAGGTTTTTGAATCTTTGTGGTGTTCATTTTAATGATAATGGCTAGCATTTATCGAAAGGTTCAATTTCAGGTTCTATGCTAAACATTTTATGTGTTACCTTCTTTAATCTTATTAGATCCTCCCAGTGACTCAGTGAAGTAGGTCTTTTTTATTATTCCCACATAAAGTGAGAAAGTTGAGTCTGGAACAGATTAGGTAACTATTGTGAAGATTTCACAGGCAGAAAGTAGCTAGGCTAGAACTCAAGTTCAAGTCTGTAATTCTAAATCCAAACTTTAAAATCTCTCTATGTTTTAAGATAAAGATAGTGGGCTGGTCAAAAAGTTTGTTTGGGTTTTTCCATAAGTTCTTATGTAAAACCCGAGTGACCTTTTTGGCTAATCCAAATATATAAAGGATATGAGGAGAATGTAGATTATCTGTTTATTATTTATTTCTGCTTTCCAGTTTTTAGAGCTGTATCTTTAGTACAGAGACCCTGTATCTTGGATCAGGAGTGAGGGCTTAGGAGCGACAAGGTTTTGAAGGATGAAGTCTTTCCAGGCAGAGGAGCAGCATTTGCAAAGGCATGGGAGGAATGACAAGTTTAGCATGGCAGTCAGGATGTTTTAGATGAACGAACCAGAAATAGTCCTCACTTTGGGGATGGGCTTAGTCTTGGTCTTGTGAGCTTAGTCTTGGTCTCCTCCTTTTAAGAGGAATGTGAACAGACTGGATTGTCCAGAGAGGAGAGAGAAACATGATTAAAAGCAGCAGAGGTAAAGGCGGTGGAATGGATGACTCATAAGTATGTCTGTGTTAAGAAAGGTTGAGAGCGTAAGTTTAGTTCAGTTCAGTTGCTAAGTTGTGTCTGACTCTTTGCAACCCATGGACTGCAGCATACCAAGCTTCCCTGTCCTTTACCATCTCCTGGAGTTTGCTCAAATTCACGTCCTTGAGTTGATGATGCCATCCAACCATCTCATTCTCTGTCACCCCCTTCTCCTCCTGCCCTCAGTCTTTCCCAGCACCAGGGGCTCATGCAATGAGTCAGCTCCTCGTATCAGGTGGCCAAAGTATTGGAGCTTTAGCATCAGTCCATCCAATGAATATTCAGGGTTGATTTCCTTTAGGATTTACTGGTTTGATCTCCTTACTGTCCAAGGGACTCTCAAGAGCCTTCTACAGAACCACAGTTCAAAAGCATCAACTCTTCCGCACTCAGTCGTCTTTTTTTTTTTTCTTTAGGCCTTCTTTTTTGTCCAACTTTCACATCCCTACTTGACTACTAGATAAACCATAGTGTTGACTATATGGATCTTTGTTGCAAAGGGATGTTTCTGTTTTTTAGTACAGTGTCTAAGTTTATCAGGACTTCCCTGGTGGCTAAGGCGGTAAAGCGTCTGTCTACAGTGAGGGAGACCTGGGTTCGATCCCTGGGTCGGGAAGATTCCCCTGGAGAAGGAAATGGCAATCCACCCAGTACTATTGCCTGGAAAATCCCATGGACAAGGAGCCTGGTAGGCTACAGTCCATGGGGTCACAAAGAGTCATAGTTTTTCTTCCAAGGAGCAGGTGTCTTTTAATTTCATGGCTGAAGTCACTGTCCTTAGTGATTTTGGAAGCCAAGAAAATAAAGTCTGCCACTGTTTCCATTTTTCCCCAGTCTGTTTGCCATGAAATGATGGGACCAGATGCCATGGTCTTAGTTTTTTTAATATTTAGTTTTAAGTCATCCTTTCACTCTTCTCTTTCACCCTCATCAAGAGGCTCTTTAGTTCCTCTTCACTTTCTGGCATTAGGGTGGTATCCTCTGCATTTCTGAGGTGGTTAAGGACAGAACTAAAGAGGTGACAGTAAGGATGATGAAGCTAGCTAATGCGCATTGATCATTTACTCTGGGTTAGGTAGGCTTCTTAGTGTGGCACCTGTTTTAATTCAAACATTTCTCACAGTTACCTACTAAGGCAAGTGTTGTTATTCTCATTCCTACCAGAACGAGAAGCTGAAGAAATCAGGTATCAAGACCACAGAGTCAGCAATTGATAGGGCTGGGATTTGTATACTGTCTCAACCAGAGGGACTGCTGGTTTTCAGGATGGTGTGTGGGTTTGTTCTCTTTTGAAACCTTGCTGCTCTCTTTGCCTTTGGCCTGCCAGATAAATCATAGCTCATTGTGGCGGAGAAGGAAGCAGGAAAAGTGAACTGCTAGTGGCTTACTTTCCTAAAAAGTGGCTCCCTAGTGGGAGAGAAATTCCTACTACTGTTCTCTGAAAGTAGAGGGAATTGTCCAAAGAAAGTGCCAACTCTTTTAGGGGAGACAGGGTTTCAGAGTTGGATCTATGGGGGTGGTTTTGGACAGAGGAAGTCTCTAGAGAGTTTTAAAATCATATTTTTACATTTTAAAACGCATTAAATTGCCTAGAGGCTGTCATGCAGAGTGAGGTAAGTCAGAAAGAGAAAAGATATCATATATTAACATATATTTGGAATCTAGAAAAATGGTACTGATGAAAAGATTTGCAGGGCAGAAATAGGGACGCAGAGAATGGACTTGTGGACATGGCAGGGGAAGGAGAGGGTGGGACAAATTGAGTAACACTGACACCTATACGCTGCCATGCATAAAGTAGATAGCTAGTGGGACGAAGCTGGACAGCACAGAATACTAAGCTCTGCAGTGACCTAGCAAGGTGAGATATGGGGGATGGGGGTGGGGGGAGGTGCAAGAGGGAGGGGATACGTGCATACTTACAGCTGAATCACGTTGTTGTGCAACAGAAATGAACACAACATTGTAAAGCAATTATCCTCCAATAAAAAAAAATGCATTAAATTGCAAATTTAGTAAACTTTTTCCCGCCCCTGATTTACTTTTAATGGGTATGTGATTCATTCAGATTCAGATCAGTCGCTCAGTTGTGTCTGACTCTTTGCGACCCCATGAATCTCAACACGCCAGACCTCCCTGTCCATCATCATCTCCTGGAGTTCACTCAAACTCACATCCATCGAGTCGGTGATCCCATCCAGCCATCTCATCCTCTGTTGTCCCCTTTTCCTCGTGCCCCCAATCCCTCCCAGCATCAGAGTCTTTTCCAATGAGTCAACTCTTCGCATCAGGTGGCCAGAGTACTGGAGTTTCAGCTTTAGCATCATTCCTTCCAAAGAAATCCCAGGGCTGATCTCCTTTGGAATGGGCTGGTTGGATCTCCTTGCAGTCCAAGGTACTCTCAAGAGTCTTCTCTAACACCACAGTTCAAAAGCATCAATCCTTCGGCGCTCAGCCTTCTTCACAGTCCAACTCTCACATCCATACATGACCACTGGAAAAACCATAGCCTTGACTAGATGGACCTTAGTTGGAAAAGTAATGTCTCTGCTTTTGAATATGCTATCTAGGTTGGTCATAACTTTTCTTCCAAGGAGTAAGCGTCTTTTAATTTCATGGCTGCAGTCACCATCTGCAGTGATTTTGGAGCCCCCCCCAAAATAAAGTCTGACACTGTTTCCACTATTTCCCCATCTATTTCATTAACCAGCTTTAAGAAAGGGAAAAACAAAACAAAACCAGATAGAACCTCAAGGTAGATTTATAAAATTATTTGAAAAAAATTCCAATTCTTATATCTGCTGGTGGTTGGGACAGTGATAGCTTTAGGTTAACAGCTGAGCTGTATTTGGGGTAAATCCCTCAGATACAATAGTTGTCATACTCCTACAGTGTAAGTGTGTCAAGAGAGTGGGTGGCATTGCCTTTTAGCCTTCTGTGGGCTGACATGCTTCATTATAGTTAATTTAACCACAAGTCTATTGGAAAAATGCTGGTATGACCAGGTTTAAAATTTTCACCCAGACTTTCATTCTATGACTTCATTTCGTAAAATGATGAACCACCACCCTACTGTTAATTAATGTAGATATCCACTCCTTATCGTTTTGGGCCTGCCTGAGAAGATATTTATTCCCATGGCTTTTTGATGAGAGACTTAAAAATGATACCTAGTGCTTCTGTGTTGTTCACTCATATCTATGTATTCCATCCAATGCACACATTTTAAAAGTTTGGGCTTGCTTTGATTAGGTGTTTATGTCGTCTTTTCCCTGGAGATTAAAGTGGATGCCCATGTCCGGGGTTATGTTGGAGAAAATATCAAGTTGAGATGCACCTTCAAGTCATCCTCTTCTATCACAGACAAACTCACCATAGACTGGACATACCGACCTCCGAGCAGCAGTCGCACGGAATCAGTAAGTGTATACTTTAATTTTTACAACATTTATTTATTTGGCTGTGTTGACTCACATAGGCTCTTTAGTTGTGGCACATGGCTTAGTTGCCCCACAGCATGTGGGGTCTTAGTTTCCCAACCAGCGATAGAACCCACGTCCCCTGCATTGCAAGGTGGATTCTTAACCACTAGACCGCCAGGGAAATCCCAGTAAGTGTATACTTTTAAGGCTCTTTCTTTGAGCTTTCTGTGGCCAACAACTCTGGAACCCTTTTATTCTAAGTCACAGGCATACTTCAGGCCTTCTCATCTTCAAATAGAAGATGAGCTATTAAATAGAAGGAGATGAGCTTCTACTCTGTATGACAGCCATTTTTGGTCGTGGAGGGCTTTTTCTTCTATGTAAGAATCTTGCAAATATGCCATAGGAAAAAACCAGTCAGAAACTCAGAGGAAATGTGGTTTAATTTTGTTTCCCCTTTGTTGTTTCATTTTGCTTGGCTTCATAGCTTGAGTTTCAGATTTATTGTACAAAAAGGGTACCTCCAGGCTGTTGGATAGAAAAATTCTATAGGTCCCAGTCTTAGACATCCTTTCACTTAAAACTGCTCATTTCCTGTCGTGTGAGGTCATCTCTGTGGGTGTATCTGTTTGTATATCAGCACTGTGTAGATTTATCTTGGCATCTTCTCCACTGTATAAACATCTGCATTGATTTACGTAGCTCCCTTTGAAGGAAGTGGTGGCACCTTATGTTGATGACAGATGCTGTTGGTGACAGATGGTCTTGAAATATTAGAAGCAATATATTTTAATCACATATATAAAACACATTTATGGCTCAAATCCATTGTGGATGTCTAATTGAAGATTGCAGTGCTATTAAAAAATACTTTATCTGTATGCTTCCAGCAACATCCTAGGTCAGGATACTTTTTATCAAGAAAGTGAATGTCATAGCAGTATGTAAGATTGTGTTTTGAAAGTATCCTTCATTTGTTATCCTATTTCCTTCACTAGAAGTAATTTCTCTTTGATTTTAATATGTAAGCTTTGGATTTTGTTTTAGGAGTCATTATTGAATGCCATGTAGCATCTCCCAGTAGCTACAGCAGGCATCCCAGTAGGTTGTTCTAGTGAAGGTGGCTCCAGGGAGGGAAGCAAGGCTGTATTTGCAGTCCCTTTTGCTTTAGACTTAAAATAGGTCACTTTATTTTGAGTGGCCAGGAAACTATGGCTGGCTTTATATGACTCTTCTTCTTTGGCCAAAAGTAGGACAGAATAAACAATGGGGATTTTCTAGGGGTAGAAACCTGAAATGCAAACAGCAGTTCTCATATGGTGCTGCTTTTTCTGAGGCTAGTCAGGAAATCAGCAAGCGCACCCAAGCTGGAATTATTGGACCCTTAAAGTTTGCATTATGCTATGTTGCAGTTACGTGATCAGTCAGGATTCTATCAAACTAATCAGATAACAGGATTTGAATATCACTAGTTTAACTTGAAATTTACAGATTAATCTTGAAGATTCACAGCAGGCTTTGTTTTGTCAATCAGTTCAGTTCAGTCACTCAGTTGTGTCCCCATGGACACGCAACTCTTTGCGACCCCATGGACTGCAGCACACCAGGCCTCCCTGTCCATCACCAACTCCTGGAGATTACTCACACTCATGTCCACTGAGTCGGTGATGCCATCCAACCATCTCATCCTCTGTTGTCCCCTTCTCCTCTCACCTTCAATCTTTCCCAGCATCAGGGTCTTTTCAAATGAGTCAGCTCTTCGCATCAGGTGGCCAAAGTATTGGACTTTCAGCTTCAGCATCAGTCCTTCCAATGAACACCCAGGATGGATTTCCTTTAGGATGGACTGGTTGAATCTCCTTGCAGTCCAAGGGACTCTCAAGAGTCTTCTCCAACACCACAGTTCAAAAGCATCAATTCTTCAGCACTCAGCTTTCTTTATGGTCCAACTCTCACATCCATTCATGACTACTGGAAAAACCATAGCCTTGACTAGACAGACCTTTGTTGGCAAAGTAATGTCTCTGCTTTTTAATATGCTGTCTAAGTTGGTCATAACTTTTCTGCCAAGGACTAAGCGTCTTTTAATTTCATGGCTGCAGTCACCATCTGCAGTGATTTTGGAACACCCAAAATAGTCTGCCACTGTTTTCCACTATTTCTTCATCTATTTGCCATGAAGTGATGGGACCGGATGCCATGATCTTTGTTTTCTGAACAAAAATTGTTTTGTCAATAAGGAGTTTTAAATCCTTTTATGCTGATGCTGATAATCTGTGACAGATATTCTTTACCTCCATCTTTGGAACACTCAAAGAGTGTTCCAGCTGTGTAAATCAATTAGTAAACAAATATTGTTTACTAATATCTGTATTTGCCACTAGCTGGTAAATTCCTGCCTGAATCCCACTGTATCGTTTTGCTAAACACAGTGACTAAGGGCATGTAGTAGGTGTGGAACAAGTATTCATCGAATGAATGCCTGAACCAGGAAGTGATTTAGTGTCTTCTCTGGGAAACTGCTTTTCAAAATTGGGCAATGCAGTGTTTGTAAAAGCCTGGGCTCCTAAGTGGGGAGGATACCAAGTAAGAAAAGAACGAGGAAAGGCTAGAGTCTTACAAAAGAGAGAAAGATGATATTGTATTGTAGGGCCTGCCCAGCCTACCATCAGGTGTAATGAGGTGTCTTTTGGTGATTAGATATGTGATCACCAATCTGAAGCAGCGTTGTTTTAATTCAGTGTATATTCATTGAGTACCAGTCACACATCTGACTTGGGGTTTTATTAATTTCTAAGATAGATGACTTGAGAGAGGCTTGTGTTATAGCCTCTTGGTGATTTTGAGGATAAATGAAAAATCCCCCCTTTCCCACTTATATGTTGTGTGCCTTTGAGGAACTCACTTAATTTTTTGTTTTTGGCCTTGTTTCCCTGTCTGCCCCATGGATAGTTCAGTGTTGTTGTGAAGGTCAGATGAGTGAATGTGTAGAGATTGATTGTACCCTATAAAGTACCATATGATAGCAGATGCTGCTTTAGAATAGGATTTATCAACTTTGGCGCTATTGGCATTTTGATCCAGATAATTCTTTGTTGTGGGGGGCTAGCCTATGTACTGTAGGATTTTCAGCAATATCCCCTGGCCTTTAGCCTCCAGGTACCAGTAGTACAACAAAAAATATCTCAAGATGGTGCCAAATGTCTTGAGAGTAAAGTTGAGACCTGCTACTTTAGTACTTTGGGGAGAAGAGGTTCGAGAATCTGAATCCTTGGATTCTTTCATTAGGACTGTTTTGGGGACAAGTTTCATAAACCCGTCTTTTTAACCAATAGTACAGAAGTGAACAAAGCATAAGAAAAAATTGTCCAACTGGGAAAACCCATTATACATTTGTATTTTATTTTGGACCTACTTAGCTTTATGTTTCATTGCATTTTCCATATTAACTTTTATTTTTTTTTCTCATGGTGTTGCTTTCCTAGATTTTTCATTATCAGTCTTTCCAGTACCCAACCACAGCGGGCACTTTTCGGGATCGGATTTCCTGGGTTGGGGATGTATACAAAGGGGATGCATCCATAAGCATAAGCAATCCTACCATGAAGGACAATGGGACATTCAGCTGTGCTGTGAAAAACCCCCCGGATGTGCACCATAATATTCCGGCGACAGAGCTGACAGTCACAGAAAGGGGTAAGCTAACTGCCACCAGCCTTGTGCTGCAGTGAGTGCTCTGGGGGTTCTGTGGTGGTTTGTGGAGAGATCAGTGATAAGCAGAACTTACCTTATCTTTATCAGAACATTCTGCCATCTTGAAGTGTCTTTGAGAATGAGTTCTTTATTTTGCAAACTAAAGCTTTTTTTTTTTCCAAATATTGTCCGAGTTTCGCCATGATTCTTCTTTAAATTTTCATTTCAGGTGACGAGAGTCTTGTGGAATGTAATGCAAACCCCTGAGTAAATGGAGGGTTGCTGTCTGTGTGAAACAGACGTCATTCTGGCTTCCCTAATGTGTTCATACCCTCAGTTATGAGACTGTGTTTTTGTCTGAGTCTTGAAAGGGTGCCTCCTTTAAATATGGAGGCTGCACATTTCTTTTCTGTTGCAAAGAGCAGCTTTTTGCATTCGGTGTGAAACATGAGTGGGATAAGGACCCTCCTTTTTTCTTCCACCATTCCCTGGTGACTATTCAGTCATCATTCTAGTCCTTATTTGGATTTGAACCAAAGATTTAGAGATAAAGACCTGCATTATGGTTCATTATAGCTACCTTGTCATTTCTCAAATCTTTCTGTATGTGTCTCTCTTTCTCCCTTCCTTCCCTTTCTCTTTCTTTATTTTTTTAGGACAACTCATAGATTTCAAAGACATGG
Organism: Redunca redunca; assembly: GCA_006410935.1. Classification (NCBI taxonomy): domain Eukaryota; kingdom Metazoa; phylum Chordata; class Mammalia; order Artiodactyla; family Bovidae; genus Redunca; species Redunca redunca. The sequence goes on along the minus strand of SJYQ01095405.1, from coordinate 35,740 downwards.
GCACATTCATACTGCTGGTGGGAGTAGATACTGGTATAGTTTTCCTGGCACACTGTTTGATAGTATAAATCAGCTACCTTAAAATTATATATCCTTTGATCCAGCAATTCCATTTTAAACTGTTTTAAAAAATAGAGCTAAGTATGAACATTTATATATAAGGATGATCATCATCATATAACTCATAGATTCAAAGAATTGGAAACAACTTGAATATCCAGCATTAGCAGATTGATTCAATAAATTATTCAATATGCAGAATACTATGCAGCCCTTAAAAAAAAAAGTCACACCTGGACTGATGAAGCTATTTGCAGGGCAGGAAAAGAGACGCAGACTTGGAGAATGGACTTTGTGGACACAGTGGGAGCAGGAAAGGGTGGGATGAACTGGAAGAGTGGCGTTGACACACGCACACACCACAGGCAAAATAGACAGCTAGTGGGAAAGTGCTGTGGGGCACGGGGAGCTCGGCTTGGCTCTGTGATGCCTGGTGGAGTGGGAGAGGCTCAGAGGAGAGGGAGATGTGAACACACACAGCTGATTCACACTGTTGCACGTAAGGCAGTCGTGTGTGTGTGTGTTAGTCGCTCAGTCGTATCCGACTCTTTGCGACCCCATGGACTGTAGCCTGCCAGGCTCCTCTGTCCACGGGATTCTCCAGGCAAAAATACTCGAGTAGGCTGGCATTTCCTTCTCCAGGGGATCGTCCTGACCCAGGGATCGAACCCAAGTCTCCTGCATTGCAGGTGGACTCTCTACCGTCTGAATCACCAAGGAAGCCACCAATTATACTCCAATGAAAAAAATAAATAAATGGAAAAAAATCACACATGGATGGAATATTTATGGAAAATATTTATATAGTAAATAAAAAAGAGGTTAGAAAAAGTATGTATAGTCTACACTTGTGAATATAAAGTCTCCTCCCTGTATTCCCACTCATACCCACATACTCCTGGGGCCTTCCCTGGTGGTCCAGTGGTTAAGACTTCATCTTCCAACGCTGGGAGTATGTTTTCCATCCCTGTCAGGGAGCTAAGATCCCATCTGCCTCATGGCCAAAACCCCAAAACATAAAACAGAGACACATACTCCTAGAAAGAAGAGTGAACAGTTAGATACTGACATGTTGATCCTAGGTATCCAGATTATGGGTAAATTTTAATTCTTTGGATTTTTGTGTGTTTTCTAGTATTTCTACCATGAATTTATTCCTTTTGTAATCAGAAGAAAACTGGAGGAAAAGTAAGGCTATCTCATGTCATAGGAAGCACTTTGCACATCCCTCTCTTTACCTTCTCTTTTCCTCCTTCAGGTTTTGGCACGATGCTGTCCTCTGTGGCCCTTCTTTCCATTCTTGTCTTCATTCCCTCAACTGTAGTGGTTATTCTGCTACTGGTGAGAATGGGAAGGAAGTCTGCGGGGCTGAAGAAGAGGAGCAAGTCTGGTTATAAGAAGTCGTCTATTGAGGTTTCAGATGAGTAAGTCCAGTTGCAGTCCTGAGCCGTCAACCCTCTTCCGAGCCGTGCTTTCTGGACAGCACCAGACCTCTGCATCCATGCCTTTCTTTCTTCCAGGCTGACCTCAGTTTTGCTGAAAGGGAAATTTGTGGATATTAACTTGGCGAGAAAGAGATAGAGGAGTTAATAGCATGGTCCTAGTCTCTTTTTTCTTTTTGAAATAAGATTGTACAGTGCTGTGGTTCAGAGTGTAGATTCTGAAATGAATCTCTCATTCCTTCCAAATGAACAGAAAATCACCAAGTCAGTTATTTTTTCCTTTTCCTTATTTTGGCACCAAGCTGACAGAAATGCCTGAGCAGCGAGAGAGGCTTTAGAACAGCCATGGAGGGCAACATAATTTAAATAAGCGAGAACTATTCTTGGTCAGCAAATGCTCCAATGAGGTTAACTGGATTCTGATTATCAAAAGCAGGTGAGCAGGTGTGATCTAGTATTTTCCCTAAGAACAAATCCACTAAAAAAAAAAAAAAGGTAGCAAAAGTCTACATAAAACTCTGTTGATTCTACATTGTCAATTTCAGGGGCTTGGAACCTTGGAAGAGAAATCTTACTTTGAGAGAATCTAAAATCTTTGTGTGTGTGTGTCTATGCATGTACGCATTTATATAATGGGAGTAAGAGTCCCCTTTAAAGGAATCTGTGGCCTCCCACAAGGCAAAGAACTCGGTAAAAAATACTAAAATGTCTATTTCTAAGCATGGTCTAATAAGACCTCCTTATGATCTAAGCCTGAATCACATTGTTTATTTGCTATTTCTTCTCATTGATTCCAGTGAGCTGTTTCCTTCTCCAAACCTACTATACTCATTTAGATCTTTTTAAAAAAATTGATTATTTGGTTGCTCTGGGTCTTTGTTGCTGTGCGCAGGCTTTCTCGGGTTGCAGCCAGCGGGGGCTACGCTCTCGTATGGTGCACGGGCTTCTCATTGTGGTGGCTTCTGTTGTTGCAGAGCGTGGGCTCTAGAGCATAGGCTCAGTAGTTGTAGAACATGGGCCTAGTTGCCTCACAGCATGTGGGATCTTCCCAGACCAGGGACTGAACTGGTATCTCTTGCGTTGCAAAGCAGATTCTTAACCACTAGACCAGCAAGGAAGCCCTATTTAGATATTAAAAATTTTTTTTTTTCAGTGTGCTTCCCTCTCACTTGGATTCCCCTCCCTCCTTCCCTTGTTTGCCTGGAAAACTCTTCCTTATCTTCCAAGACCCTGCTGCAGCTTTTCCTACTCTTGAATTTCCCTGTCTCTTTCAGGGTAAACTAATCTCTCTCTCCCCTTTGCTGCTGCAACAGTTTGACTTTAACTCTATGAAAACATTTATCACATTGTATTGTGACATACTTGTTACGTTCTAATGGGTCTCTCACCCTCAGGAAATCAGGAGCTCAAGGGACAGTGCCCAGACATGGTTGATGCCAAGTATAGTTCTAAATGAACAGTTGCCACTAGCTCTTATTTATTGAGCACTTAGTATGTGCCAAGCACTGTGGTCCATGATTTACGTGTGCTTATTTTGCATATACTCCTCACCACTGTCCTTTAAGTATAGCTGGTAATACCTGCATTTTGTAGATGAGGAAACAGGCTCCTGGAGCTTAAATAATTTACCCAGTCACCCTGTTAGTAAGTGGCAGAACTGGAATTTAAAACCACACCCGTCTGACTTCAACACTTGTCCTCTTAACAGTCACTACCAAGGATGGTGACTGTCCATATTTGGTCTCTCCTCTTTCTACAGCACTGACCAGGAAGGGGATGACTGCATGGCGAAGCTTTGTGTTCGTTGTGCTGAGTGTGTGGTAAGCCCATGCCATTTCACTGTTCATGCTTTATTTTCCTGCTTAATTAAGGTAATCCTTTGCAGGGGACATGCAGGTAGGTCAACAGCAAAGTATGAACCAAGGTCTTTGCCCAGAGCGTTTTAGTCTCAGGGGACCTTTCCCAATTCTAACCACTATTTTATTTTCTGTCTTGTGGCCACTGAGTGGTGTCCTTAGGTTAGGGAAGGGGACTGTGTAGGCAGCCTCTGCTGACTGACAGGAAGCATCCTGAAAGAGGAGTGTCCTGTGTTGCTAAGGTTATCCTGGGAGAGCTGGCTGAACTGGCTGAACCTAAAGCCAGTGGAACTGAGCTTTTCTGCTGAGCCTCAGTTTTTCCCAGGAAATTAAGAGTGATATCACCGTTTAGATGACTTGATTGTTTTGTCCGTAAGAAATACCCATGTTGGAAGGCTTGAGTTTTGATTGAAATTGCGGAAAGCACTTGCTGTGACTGGTAGGCTTGCGTGGGTGCCCCAGGATCCTAGGAGGAGAGGCTTTCTGAGGTGGTACTGTTGGAAACAGGTCAAAAGCAACTCATGATCTAATATGAAGTATACCTGTCATTTCAGGGTTTAAGCTTGAGCCTTCTTTGTACTTACTGCTAAGCTCAGCACTTGGCCAGATGACTGCAGCCCAATTATGCATCGCAGTGTTCTTTGTTTCTCTTTCTCTCATGTACTTGAGTATTATAAGTGGCTTCTCTGATGAGAGAAAGGTGGATAGTGCCAGTGGATAGAATCTAATTAAAACCCTTTGGGATTTGAATATTTTGATAACACAAAATAAGCTAATGTCCTGAAACTAACACAACATTTTTAATCAACTATATTCCAAGATAAAATAGAAACTTTAAAAAAAAGGGGGAAAAAGAATCATTTTTCTGAAACTAATGCAGCATTGTTAATCAACTATATTCCAATATAAGATAAAAATTAAAAAGAAAAAGAATCACTTTGCTGTACACCTGAAACTACACAACATTGTTAGTTATGTCTCATCCTCCAGGACACAGTTGAAATGTTACCTTCTCTTAAATTGGAGTACAAATAATAGCTAACTATATCTTTTTAAAATTAGTAAGATATAGTGTCTCAGATAGTGCTTCATGCTATAGAGAAAAAATAAAATAGGAAAAAGATGGAATGGCTAGATAAGGGGGTGTGGTACTAAATAGGATGATTGGGGGAATTCCCTAGTGGTCCAGTGGTTATGACTAGACACTTTCACTGTTGTGGACCAGGTTCAATCCCTGATCGGAGAACTAAGATCCCATAAGCCACATGATGTGGCCAAAAAAAAATAGGATGGTTAGGGGCATCCTCACTGAGATGATATTTAAACAGACATCTAAAACAAGAAGCAAGAGACATGGCTACCCTCCCTCAGGAGGGTAGCATTATCCCTCAGGAGGGAGCATTATTCTAGGCAGAGGAAATGGTCGGTGCAAAGACCCTGGGCAGTGGCCATGATTGGCATGTTCAAGGAACAGCATGGAGGCCAATGTGGCAGGAATGAAGAGAGCAAGGCAAAGAAGAGCATTTCTTCAGAGAGATAATGTCGTATTTTATAGAACATTGCATGACTGTAATGACCTAGACTTTCAATCTTACTGAAACAGAGTCCACTGGAGGTTTTTGCAAAAAGAACGCTGAACTGATTTAAGTGCTAAAAATGTCATTCTGGCTTCTGTATTGAAAACAGGTGGTGACAGAAACACAGTCCATTTAGGAGACTTTAGCAATAATGGAGGTGAGGGAAAAGGGTGTTGATCTGGACCAAGATGGTGATAGTGGGGATGGTGAGAAGTGGTTGTTCTCTGGTTATAGTTTGTAGGTAAAGCCAGAAGGACTTTTTGATGAGTTGCATGTGTCTGTGAACAAATGAGAGGAGTTAAGGATAAATTCAAAGTTCTTGACCTAAGCAAATGGTAGAATAGGGTTGCCATTTTCTAATATGTACAAGCCTGTGGGTGGAACAAGTTTTAGGCAGAAGATCAGGAGCTGAGTTTGGATATATTAAGTTTGAAATACTTAGTAAATTTAGGTGGATTGAGTCAGTGCCATTTTATTGTTAATGAAGCCCCTAGCTGAGTTCCATCTGGGGGGCCCTACCATGTGGTCTTTACCTGAATTCTGACTGTGGCATGTATTTCATATACACACCGCAACTACTATTCTTTCGTTTCCAGGATTCAGACTATGAAGAGACATATTGATGGAAGTTTGCATGATAGAAGAAGAGTCACCTAACAACAGAAAATGTCCCATTCCACTGGCAGCTAAAGCGTCCCAGAGAAGTGGAGCTGGCTTGGACAATAATTTTGGAGAATCCTGGAAGTCATCAGTAAAGACTTTAGGAGTGACTTATTTATTGAAGAAATATTCTTTTTGTACTTATAAACTGTTCAAAAACTCTCAGAAGAGACTCATAACTACCCCTGTTAATAACTGATACTCAATTGAATGAAGGAATTCTTTTCCTAAATAGAAAAATAACTTTTTGTTTGGTCTTTGCTCTTGAATGTATTACATGTTTTCCTCCAGTTTTTATGAGGGAGAATCCTAGATGTTGGCCACACTGCTGATACCTATATATATATATGTATGTATTTAATGAAATGGATCTTAGAGCTTCCTGATGTGCTCCTGGACAAAATGTTTTTTGGGGATAGTTATTCTTTGTTTTTTGCTCCATGAATATTTTCAGCTGTGAGTTAGCATACAGCATATACTCATTGGTTTAATTATCTCATCATTAGTTGTGTTTGGGAGGCTTGGAGTGTATAACCCCAGTTTTTTAGAAATGGTAGGATTGGGAGTCAGTGGTTTATTTGATTGAGTTTTTAAAGTATTCAAGTGTCAACAATTTACAATTAAGGAATGCTGAGATGGAGGGGTTCCCTTCTTTTTCTCACTAGGTGCAATTTGTTATTTTACTTTCTTACAGCTGAGTGGTTTATGGTTTCCTTCTTGACCTTTCAGATCAGAGGCAAGAAAAACTCTTCATAGGCTTTTTAGTGGGGATAAGTAGTATAACTTTACCAGTTATTTGCAATGAAATCATCTTTTAACCTATGCTGTTCTTAAAAATTTTCTTCTAAAATGCAGAAAATATGAGTGAAAGAAGGTATTTATAAATCCTTTTTTGCATAATATTTGAGATAAGGAAGTGAGGGTGTACACAACTCATACTTCCTTCTTCTGTTCTCTCGATACTTTCTATCAACTTCCTCCATTCTCCTGCACTGCATTATTTCAAATATTAATTTACATGGGATTTTCTATAAGCCATTAAGAAATGTGTATGACATATCAGGAAGGGTTGACTGTCTAGTCCTCTGTAATAGAGGGATAGAGTTTGCTTCTTAATTATGAGAGACAAAAAATGTCTCTCATAATTTGATTTTTAACGGGATAGCCCCTTTCTGTGACTCTTTGCTAGGTGACTCAGGAGGTTTCTATATTATAGCACAATGCACTGTATGCTGTACAAAAATCACTTTTATATTTTTTTGCCAAGATCTATTTTTAAAAATTTAGGGTTATTCCATCTCATAGATTTGGCCTGGCCTTTTATGTTAATCTAGTCCATTAATGAGAGAGTCTGATTAGTTAATATATGTTACGATTTACCTCTGATCCTATAAGAAAGAAGAGGCAGAAGCAAGATTGTCAGTCTGCATCTACAGTGGTTATTAAGTCTCACAGTCTTGGGCTACTTGTTAAGTATGCGGTTGTCTGGGGCCAATCTAGTGAGACAGTCTAGTCTGACACCTCAACGCAGAAAGGAAAACAGTTTGAGCAAGAAGAGTAGATAATTTGGGCTCTAGGACATTTAAAGATAGAGATCTGGTTGTGAGACAGACTTCTTGTGGGTCCTCATTCTTTGAGAAAGAGATGATGTTACAGGAACCCAGGTAAAGTTATATCCCATTCAATGAAGGACCAGTTTTGACTGAGTTTTCTGGCACTTTCCTTTCAGGCATGTTATAAGGATTCATCCAGAGGGATATGTTTATCACTTTAGGTAAATAGTGCTGTGTGAATGCCTGGTCATGTTATTTTGTAGCCTTGATTATGGTTTGAATCAGTCCCTTCCTTTTTAAGTGACCAAATGATGAAATCCTTCAGGGTAGGAGAGTAAGTTGACCACTAGTCTGCTCCATGGGTTTGTGGTCACATCACAGTCTTAAGGTTGCTCTCAGACTCCTTCTTTAGCCCTTTTATTGGGGTCTGAGTTACAGCTTTTTTTTCTTCAAAGAAGCACAAAGCAGTGTTTGGATACCTGTCTTAAGGATGAAAGGAAGATAAAGTAGTTTTTTTTTTTTAATTTACTGTTTTAATATTTTCTACGGTGCTATTCTCTCTTTTTATTTTTTTCATTTTGCTTTTCCATGAGTTCTTATCACACTTTATGGAGACCAGCCTTGTCTAGAAAGGGAATTGAATTCTGAACCTTCAGAGGGGCTTGAAAGCCTTTCAGAGTTTTTCTTTGGCTGCTGAAGTCTTTACTTGTGGCTACATTGCCTTATGAGTTTTGTGCGTTGAGCTCTTAATTCTGTTACCAAATGTGAACTTATAAAATGTTTTGTGTCTCCCATGTGACCTGGTACCTCAAGCTTCTTGGGGGGGCGCATTCTCTGCAGCCCTTAAACTGGGCTGTGCTTCGCGAGGGAATGTTTCATGTCCTTGTTTAGAAAAAATTCTGGTGGCCAAATCCTGAGTCTGCACGTGCTTGGGTTATCACTCAGTTTTGATTCCAAAGGGGAGGTGTAAGAAGACCAGTAGGGTGTGGCACAAGACTCTTATTTAATTGCACAATTAAAACTTTGCTGCTAGAAGAGGCAACTCCGTCCTTTTGACTCTAGTGTTGGACTGTTACCTGAGGCATTTCACTTTGTTTCTTGTTTGTTAATTTTTGTAGGAGGATATGCACTGTTGGGTCATATGTACAGACGTTGTAACTCTTGAGATCTTTACCATATCACAGTTAATAAACTTCTTTGCACTTTCTGGCTACTTTTTGGTGTGTGTGTACATATAAGACTAGAGCTGTCATGTGAAAGAGAAGGGAGGTGGTTTATGATTTTTGGCACCCAGTAACTGTTCATCTCTGAGCCGTACCCCAGCAAAAATCTGCACAGATTTAGAGGTGTGCTGGAGCCAGCTCACACCTTAAGAGCTGATTGTTAAATTTTTAGGAATTTTTAACAATTGTTAAAATGTTGCTGGCTTACCATTCTCAAGAACCATGAGACATAGTCCTGGAGAAGAGCAAGCATTCAACAACGTGTCAATACAGAACAAGTTTCAAAAAACAAGTATGCCCATGTGTAAGTCAAACCAATGCAGGCAAGATTGAAGGTGTGTACACTGAAAACACTTATTTTGAAGTGGTGACTTGAAAGCAAAAGATACCTTGATTCAAAGAAGCTTTGAGTTTTTAATCTAGGATGTCCAAGTCACCGGAGGGATTCTCTGAGGAATAAAATGCTTCCTGTATGCTAGAAATGCTGATGTCACATGGTCAGGGGAGATTGACATGCCTCGATGGTGAGTTGGAGGATGGGATAGGCATATCTTTGGAAGCAGGGACTGGCTATATTGCCCCTCTGTACTGAGAGGAAAAATAAAATTACAAGATTGCTATATTTTAGATACAGAGCAAAATGTTTTGTGTTAATCTTAAATGTATTTTGTTTGCATGAAGCTGATTTCTCAGCTTGTTGACCTGGGACCATTCAACATCCCATCCTAGGAGGCTGTCACCTAGAAGAGGAGATGACACCTGCAGAGATCTGAAGCATGAGGCTTGCCTCAGTAAGGTGAATTTATTACCTCATTTTAGAATGAAAGTGTAAATAAAAATTGAGTAATAGGCCAGCTGACTGAAACAAGAACCTTAATTTGGAGGTTCCTGTTTGTGTCGCTGCAGCCACCTCAGGATGCACGCATATGGTTTGATCTGAGCCTGACCTTCTGTGCAGGCAGAAGTGTCTTCAGTCGGACTTGGGAACTGCAGTGGTGGGAGAGTTGAGTGAGTTGCTTCTCCTGGTGTTCATCATCTTGGGTAAGCGCCTGCTTTGTATTTCTTAAGCAGTGACTTGAACTTGTCTCACTCGGAAGAAAGCTGGTTTTGAAGGTTTTCATTTAAAGGCTTTTGGGCTGTGAGGCAATCCCAGAACTGTGAGCCTCTGCAGGAGGACTGCCATAAGGTATTCTAGTGGGTCCAGTTTTCCTTTCTGCAGTGTAGAGTAACCTGTGTTAAGATCCTTAGAGAAAAAAACCAGTAAGGTTTGCTCTTAATAAAAGAGTAAATGATGATGATGATGGTGACAAGCTTTAGCTTTTAAGTTGCTTACGGCTTTAAGTTAGAGCTGTGGCTGGCTGTTCCTTGGATTCATGGCAGAACTCTTCCTTTCTTTTCTCCCAGTCCTACACAGGCCAATATTTAACCTTAAGAAGTCAGGAACTTAAACCTCCCAAGAGGGCTAGGCTGTTCATGCTTGCCTCACCATCTGCATGGCCGGATCTCAGGGAAGATAAAGTAGGATGGTTTAGATAGAAGCTGGTCGAAAGGAGAGAACAGGAGTAATGACTGCCTGATTGAGGGAAGGTGGTGAGGTTGTCGGTGGGCTCAGTGGTCACTTGTCCTTACTAGGGGCAAACACTTGACTTGAAAGAGAGTGCTTCTCCCTTATTTTGTCCTGTAATATTGTAATATTGAGGGGGTCATTTCCACATCCTGTGTGGTCATCTCATTGCCATGAACCTCTTTTCTAAAGATTTTTTTTTCTGTTATAATTGTGCCAAAGACAACAATTCCCTTACACTTTTAATAATAGAAAAGGGGATCCTGATAGTTACAACTCCCCAGGGGTGATAGAAGATACTTACCAAGAGTTATATTGTGAAAGAACCGTGAGCTCAGCTCCAAACATTTGACCAACACATGAGATAACTTACTATGCAGAATTACCTCAAGAACATGCTGGTGAGAAGATAAATCAGCATCTGGGAAGGAAGCTGGCAGAGCCGAAGATTCAGATGGAGTCCATCAAGGTGCTTAAGGTTCATCTGAGTGCTTTTGTTAGATTTTTTAGAGACTGAGATTCATATATGTATTCTGAATTATTCGTCTGAATAATAAAATTCTGAACTATATGTGTATATATATATAAAAGCTTATCCATCTACTATTATTTACCTATCTATATTACATGGTAGGAATTTCTGAATATCTGCCAACTAACTAGAAAACTTGAAACTTGACTCAAGTCATGTTCTTGGCCCATTTAAGTGTTTATTAATTCATCTGATCAGTGGTCCCTGGACTTTCACTCTGGGTCTTACTCTGTGCTGGTGCTGGAGATGCACTGGCCAATAGGCATGGCTCTTGGCCTCATGAAGCTTATAGTCTTGGGGGGTGAGGGGTGGAGTACAAGCCTTTAATCAAACAAGCACTTAAGCAAATAGGTAATTAGAAATTGTGACAAGTGCCCTAAAAGAAAGAGAAATAATAGTACTATTAAAACGTGTGGCTAGGATGTGCCCTGGATAGGGTGGTTTGGGAGAGGTTTCCTTGAGGAAATTACATTTAATTTGAGATCTGAAAGATGAACAGGAGTTAACTACGGGCAGGAGGTGGGAAGAACAATCAATCAGGGGGATCAGATTAATCTTGTTTTGTTAAATGAAGTTCAGGAAAGCTTTGCTCTAAAACACTGATTACTTTCACATGCATGGAGGAGACGTCTGTAGTAGTAAGGACACAGTTTCTGATCCAGAAGACCCCGGTTTGAATCCTGGCTCTGCCACTTGCTCTGTGCTGTTAGGCAGGTCACTTCACCAATTTGTGCCTCAGTTTCCTCATGTGTAAAACCTCATAGAGAGTTGTGAGAATTAAATTGGTTAATGTGCAGAGCACTCAGACAGTGCCTGTCACATACTCTTCTCTGGTTTAATGAGTGTCAGCTACTGACTTCTAGTGTGGTGCTGTAACTAGAGGGGAAAAGTCTGATCCTTTAATGTTAAGGATAAGGCCTGGGGAGATGGAGTGGTTTCCCAACTATCAAAGAATTAGTTAATGGAATATCTGATCTGGGAAGAGAATTTTTAAAAACTTAATGCTTTTACTGTTAAGTCATTGCTTCTCTATCCATTCACACAGAGTTCTAATGATGGCTTTGAGTACTTAGGACTGAAAATGAGTATCTTCTATTTGTCAGATTGTTGGCACATTTCTAAGAATTTGTTTGAAAAAGGTTTGGGTGTGGTTCTGTGTGTCTTGAGTTTGGTGACTAGATTCAGAATCTTTTTGGAGTTGCTGGTTTCCTCTTAAAATAGAACAGTGCATTTGCAGGATGTCGAAGCTGATTTCAATCTGATGGTTATATTGGCAGCTATCAGCACGTATCTAGTATATGCCAGCCACTTCACCAGTGCTGTAGCACAGGCATGGGACAGTCATAAATGAGATGCATTTTGGTCCTGCCTTTGAGGGTGTAGGTAAGTCTACACAAATAGTGCACTGCTTTGGGGAATATAGGACAACTATTTGCTGGGGAATGAAGGGAGTGCAACCAACTTCCTGGAGAAAAAATTCATCCAGAATACAACAGGGATTTTAGTTGTCTCAGATATGATGAATTAAAGTTATACTATAAAGGAAGTCCCTTATTATGCTCAGCAATGTATGTGTGGGATAAGGTGGGTGTATCTTTTATATAGAGCTGGAATAAAGCATGCTGTGGCTATCTTGAGAGAGATCTGTATTTTCATTAGAAATACTTATATTTGGGAAAACTTAATGTGACTTGTGGTAGATCTGAGTCAGTGTAATTGTCATCTTCACTGTTGTAAAGGATTCAAGAACTGAAACTTAAGAAGTTTCCAGTTCATTCTGATTCATCATTTGCCATTCTTGTAAAGGTAGATTCTCAGAGTCCAAAATCTCCTCTAAAGCTAATAACTCTATTTCCTATATGACTTTTAGGCTATAAAAAATAGGATGCTTTCTATTTTTTTAAGCACTGAAATCTACATTCTTACATCTGATTCTTGCATCGTTATCCCCATGTTATAGGTGAGGAAACTGAGGTTCATCAAGGTCAACTGACTCTCTGCATAAGCAAGACCTAGGAAGGGCTGCCTTGAACAGCTTGACCCTGATTTTCCAGACGGAGAATTTTTTTTAGTGACTTTATTTATTTATGGCTGTGTTGTGTGTTCGTTGCTATGTGCAGGTTTCTCTAGCTGTGGTGTGCTGACTTCTCATTGTGGTGGCTTCTGTTGTGGAGCACGGGCTCTGGGCACGCATGCTTCAGTAGCTGTGGCTCCCAGGCTCTAGAGCAGAGTTGTGGTGCCCAGACTTAGTTGCTCTGTGGCACGTGGGATCTTCCCAGATCAGGGATTGAACCCATGTCTCCTGCACTGGCAGGCAGATTCTTTACCACTGAGCCACCAGGGAAGACCCAGATGGAGAATTCTGTTGATTAAAATTCAGATAAGAAACTTGCAAGTAATCATTTTTTTATAAGTTGAAATGGCCACCATATATGTGCTGGACTTCAGCAGAGCTGGCTAGGGTAATATGATGTTAATACACCTAGAAGAACGTTCCTTTCAGCAAATTCTGAGGTGGAATTACTCCAGGATGTTAAGGGTTCAGAGATCATGGCTGAGGCCCGCCACAGGAGTAGGTTGGAGCCTAAGGCTGGTTGAATTGTGAATCTTTGGAGTTAAGGTATTTCTGTTTTGTTAAGAAAACTGTGGGGCTTTGTGTAGAACAGCAAATCTATTCCCAGGAAATGGTGGATGCAGTGAAATTTATACCACAGAGATAACAGAGATGCTTTTAAAGTACTTTTGCCCATGTACAGCCCGATTCTCCTTTTACTCATGCTATTCTGCCTGAAAAAGTGAAAAAATAAAATCTCGCCATGGACCTTTCAGGTGGCTTCTTTGTGTCATAGAACTTGGTGAATGCCTTAACTGAGTTTAAAAATTTCCCCCTTATTTGTGTATCTCCTTTCTTACATGTTCAGAACGTTCTTTATATATTTAAGGCAGTTGTTTTAATTTAGTTGGAGATATAGGTAAACATTTCAGGCTGAGTATCCTGTAATCTTTCGTTTTTATGAAACTCTCAGACTGTAGATTGTTTACAGTTGTCATCTCAAGGTTATCCCGGAATTATTTGCTTTTAATTCTCTCGAAAAGCAACTTTCATATAGTCTTCCCTTTCAGCCAACCTGAGGCAGCCCCCAAGTGACTCTCCAAACGCCACTGTTTTGTTTTATCATAGCAGTTACCAGCATCCGCTGTTTCTTATTCATTCATTTGCTGTTTTTTTCTCTCCATTTCCCTGCCACATGCAAACTGCATGTGACCCAGGACCTTGTCTTCCTTGTTCCATGCTGCATCCTAGAGCTTCAGAGAAAGACTGGCTCACAGAGGTACTCACTATTGATTGGTTAAATGAATGAACTCCTCCTGACACTATTTTCTGATTTTTTTTCTTTTAAGATTGAAAAATTGACAACAGCATGTTTTACCCACTGAAAGTCATTCTGATGCCAGTGTTACTGGGTAAGTAGAAGCCAAGGGACCAAGGAGGGTATTTGATTTCTTTCAAGCCTCATGTGTGTTCAGAAGCCAATTTTATGTATTTTCACTTCCCCTTGCTTTGCTGAAAACGGAAACCCCAGCCTGGAACTTTATAGTTTTGTTGAAACAGTTGTTTTAGAAGCCAGGTAGCAGACTCTTTCTTGGAAAGCTGAACATTCCTCTGTTTCTATTAGAAACAGAATGCCTTTTGGTCCTGACTGGGTGTTCTAGGACCTTCCTACAGAATATGAAGAAAGTTTCTCACTGGCATTCCTGCACTTTCAACTGTTATCTTTAAAACCACAGCTTGTTGCAGATCAGGAAATGAAATCATCAAAGAGTCCCTAAGTCCCTGTAATTGTTTTCCTGCTTTAGCCATGCCAGCCTTCTTGCAGTTCCTCAGATGCANTGGGTGAAGCAGCCTGCAGCATTTTGCCCTTCCATCAGAGACTTAGCAGTCTAACCCCCTGTGGAGTTGCCTGGTGACACTGGGCAACCAGGATTGTACTTCTTGATAGAGAGGTTTTCCTCCTCTGTAGAAAGTCTTGATTTCTTCAGTTATTTCTGTACAAAGGCTGCCGGTCAAGTCTAAATTTCTCTCCGCTTTGCTTGCTGCTCTTATCTTCTAGCAAGCTCATTTAATTCTACAATCATCAGTCTTCATATCACATTATATAGCTTCTTATCCCTTTAACCACACTTGAAGCTGCTCAGTTCTTCCTTACAGGAAAATTCCAAATCATTTTTGGAGGTACTTTTGATTTCTTTCAAAATAATTCCCTCCAGAGGGTGGTGAGTTCATGTTTTCTTTCCCGTCTTCCCCACTGTGTGTGCCTGCTGTTGGGCAGGAAGTTAACACTCTTCTCTTGGGACAACAGCTTGGATGGAGAGGCCGGCACATTTTCTGTTTATACCCAGCTCCATTCACTTGGCTCTTCTTTGATGGGAACTGGCCAGCATCTGATTGTGTCTTGCTGTGGTTGTCTCTTTGCATAGAGCATGTCTTATGAAAACAGAAAAATCCATGTGACGGTTTTCTCTTTAGAAATGGTTTTCTCTTTAAGTGAAAAGGGAAATTACTTGAACAATGAACAGATATTGGAGGGGTATGATGTAGAGTAACCCCTAGAGGCTGGAAAGCCAGGCTGAGGGCAGAACTGGAGGGGGCAGGTGGGGAGAAAGCCAACAAAGGAAGTTCAAGGGAGGGGCCGTGCTCTGTATTGACCTAATTACAAGGATCTGCACTACGGCCAGAATCAGCCAGCACATCCAGAGATACGCTTTTGCAGAGGAACAAAAAAAGGAGAAAAACGGAGGGAAGCAAAGTTACCTGTGAACTGGCCTTTCAGTTAGGGGACTGGTGGGAAACCAGGAGCCAGAGACATCATCACCTGCTTATACACATCTAAATTCACGGCCTCAAGGGAGAGACTTCAGGGTTTCTCTTCTTTCATCTTTTTTTGTTTTGTTTTTTGGCCCTGCTGCGTGCCTTGTAAGATCTTAGTTCCCCAACCAGGGATTGAACCTGTGCCCTCAGCAGTGAAAGCAGGGAGTCCTATCTACTGAATTGTCAAGGCATTCACTCTCTTCTTTCTTTAGAAAGGACATTTCAGGGATGAAGACTAGAAAAGAGGGAGGGTCTAGCTAGGAGCATTGGACAGTATCAAGATTGTAGAAGTCCTTTGACTTGAGCCACGTGGGGGTAACCACAGGGTATTTTTCTTACCCTTGGGAATGCCACGCTGGGTTGAATTAAAGGCCTCTGAATACTTTGTTCATGTTGGGTCATCTGGGGAGGGAAGATGTTAGTCACTTAGTCATGTCAGACTCTTTGTGACCCCATTGACTATAGCCCACCAGGCTCCTCTGTCCAGGAGTTCTCCAGGCAAGAATACTGGAGTGGGTAACCATTCCCTTCTCCAGGGTTTTTTCTTGACCCAGGGACTGAACCCGGGTATCCTGCATTGCAGGCAGATTCTTTACCATCTGAGCCACCAGGAACGTCTGCATCTACTTGGAGATTAATACTAATTTTTGTTGTTGAGTGAGTTTGTCTGATGATGTCTCTCTTGCCTGTTGCCTTCTCTAGGTTATTCCTTGGGCCTGAATGACTTCACTATTTCCGCTGTGGAGCTAACAGTTCACGTGGGTGATTCAGCCCTTCTGGGATGTGTTTCCCAGAGCACAGGAGAGAAACATGTGACCAAGGTAGACTGGATGTTCTCATCAGGAGAGCACACCAAGGTAACAAGGAGGAAACCCTGCTGTGTATTAGAAGCCCCTGGCCAGTGGTGTCAGAATGTGGGGAGAGGGAGAATCAAGTCATCCCGTGCCATGAGGTGGGGTTTCAGGAGCTGGGTTCTGGAGCTCACCAGAACTGAGCCTCCTCCTAGTTTGAGCTCTTGGCGGTACACTGCTGATTACAGTCAGCTGGGAAAGTTACTCAACCTCTCTGAGCTTCACTTCCCCATCTGTGAATAATGGAATACTTACTTTTCAGGTCATTGAGAAGCTAATAGGAGACATACACATAAAGTTCTTTTAGTTTCTTTTCTTTCCTGTTTCTCCCATTTGTGGAGTAGCATAGCTGGGTGGGAGGGGTGAGAAGAATGAAAACAAATCGGTCTAGACAAAAAGAGTTATGGCCCAGGCACAGAAATGATGTCACAGTAATCTTCAGGAGGGTAGAGATTCTTTCAGCATTCTGCTGATCCATTTAAGTGCTGGGGAATCATCTCTTTCTCCTTCATGGCTGCTTAAACTGTTAGGATTGGCAGGTTCAGCATGGCTGAGTGAGGGAGCTCTTTGGATTAGCAAAAGTGTATGAAGCCTCATCTGAGATTCTGTGGAGATACTTGTGTATCGGGCTCATTTGTGAAATATACTCCAAGTAATGTATGACTGGCAATAAAGTCCTAAGGTTTTCAAATGAAATATTGTTTCAGTAGCTCAGAGCATGTTATTTCCATAATATTACTATCACTCAAATTTTTGTTACTATTTACTTTTTTCAAAGATTTTTTTTTTTTTTTTGGCTGCAGACCATTTTTAAAGTCTTTATTGAATTTGTTACAATATTGCTTCTGTTTTATGTTTTAGTTTTTTGGCCCCAAGACATGTGGGATCTTAGTTCCCTGACCAGAGATTGAACCCTCCTCACCCTCTGCATTGGAAGGCAAAGTCTTAACCTCCTGACTGTTTATTGTTATAAGAGGGGTATACCCATGGTCTAAGTGAAAATAAGAATTCCCTATGGCTCTTACCCCAGTCTGTAAACCATTTCCTTTGATGACTCCTTCTCATGCCTTATGATGTGCTGCCTGGAGGAGGGTGGAAAGGAGAGGGGTGACAGCTAACGTGGCAGGAATTCTTACAACAGCCTGTCTGTGGGGTTGCATTTAGATGCCATTGAATCCAGGGGCCATGGCAGAACACAGGGAGGTACTTTTCAAAAGTTGTGAGTTTGTGGAATTCCCTGGAGGTCCTGTGGTTAGAACTCTGTACGCTCACTGCCTAGAGTTTAGGTGCAGTCCCTGGTTGGAAAACTAAGCTCCCACATGCCATGTAGCATGGCCAAACAAACACCAAAAGTTGTGAGTTTGAATCCCCAAAGTGATTTTCAGAGTAGGTGTTACATTTTACCTTAAACTGTAAGAAATGAAAATGTGTTCACCCTGTTTCTCCAGTTGTCTTTGTCTAATAGAAGCCACAGAGTCTTGTGTCAGTTAAAGTATTGTCTGGCACATTCTTCTTCTTAATTGGGTACCAAGTACTTCTTTGATCCTGGTGGTGACGATGACTATGCTGCCTCCATGGAACAGAGGCTTTTGAACTCAGACTTCTGGGTCTGGTGCCATGGGCTTGAAATTTCCTCTGATGTTGTGTTGCCCTCTAGGATGAATATGTGCTCTTCTATTACTCCAACATCAGCGTGCCTGTGGGGCACTTCCAGAATCGCGTGCGCTTGGTGGGGGACATCTTACACCATGATGGTTCCCTCCTGCTCCAAAATGTGAAAGAGACCGACCAAGGAAACTTTACCTGTGAAATCCGCTTCCAAATGGAGAGCCTCGTGTTCAAAAAAGTTGTCGTCCTGTATGTACTGCCAGAGGAACCCAAAGGTAACATGAATGCTTACTCAGAGAAGGGCAAAGGGCAAGAGATTTGGTGTGCAAAGAGGGATGTGAACTGGTTTTGTTGAACAAATCCTAGTCAGTGGGCTAGGTACTTACCACGAAGTGAGTCCTCAGTAAATGGTGCTCGCTATTTATTATTAGTTTTTTAAAGTAACCCATAGAGGATTAAAAAAACATTATCTGTTTGATACTTTTGGCTGCTCTGTGTCTGTTGCTGCTCGCGGGAGCGGCTACTCTCTGCTTGTGGTGTGTGGGCTCCTCGTTGAGGTGACTTCCCTTTTGTGGGTCATGAGCTCCAGCGCATGGGTCCGTAGTTGCGGTGCATGGGTTGTGGGATCCCCATGGCATGTGGGATCTTAGTTCCAAGACCAGAGATTGAACCTGTGCCCCCTGCATTGGCAGGCAGATTCTTAACCACTGCACCTCCAGGGAAGTCCCAGTGGTGCTCTTTAAATAAAAATAATGATGATCATTATTTTATCATTACTTTGAACATATTTCATCCTTATGAAAATTCTGTGAAGGATTCTCCTTTTCATTTCATAGACGTGTTAACTGAGGCTTAGAGAGTTTAAGTGACTTGCCTGAGGACATATATTTATTAAATGGCATATCCAATACTTGGACCCTGGTACCTCTGTCAACATAGTTCATGTTCTTTCCATTATACCCTGATGCTCCCCATAAGTTTTGCAGATTGATGTTGTCTCCATATTTTGTAGGTAATTATGTTTTCTAGGGGATATAAAAGAAATGAGCAGGTTTCCCTAACTTCCTAGGACCTCATGTTCCTATTTATAAATAGCTTCAGTAGTTTGTTGGTTTTAAAAACATGCTCTGTAGAACACTCAGGGTCCAAGGGACCTAGTGGGCCACACAGAGGGTGAGAACAAGGCAGGCGGGGACAGAGGACCTAGTCACGCCAGGACCTCAGGTTTCCACCCCCACTACAACTGAGTCCTTTTCCTTTTTTTCTCTTGTATTCTTGGACTTCCAGGTAAGATTTTGGTTGAAGAAAGAATTCTGCTGCTTTAAAAAGTTTGAAAATCACAGGTTTAGGTATACTCTTTAAATGTGTGAAATGGAGACTTCGCTGGTGGTACAATAGATAAGAATCCACCTGCCCATGCAGGGGACATGGGCTTGATCCCTGATCCAGGAAGATTTTACATGCTGTGGAGCAACTAAGTGTGTGCGCCACAACTGCTGAAGCCTGTGCACCCTAGAGCCCATGCTCCGCAGCAAGAGAAGCCACGACGGTGAGAAGCCCACACAGTGCAACTGGAGAGTGGTCCCCACTCTCCACAGCTAGAATAAGCCTGCACACAGCAGTGAAGACCCAGTGCAACCAAACATAAAAGACTGAGAAGAAGAAAACAACAACAAAAAAGTGTGAAATGGAAGAACAGTCTATGTCCTCAGGAGAGCTTGCTGTCTAGTGCAGGAGCTAGGATCTAGACCCCTCTCCCTGCCAGCTTGCTTAGGTCTGTCCTTTCAGTGAGCTCCTTTGGAGTACCCAGCTCACCTCTCTGGTGACACACTCATCACACCTGTTCAGTTGTGTCTCCCCTGTCCACCTGCATCTGTGTTCTTGGTCCCATGACCAGCCCCAGGCACAGCACCTGGCACAGAGTACGCAGTCAATAAACGTTTCTCAAATGAATGAAATCCTTAGGTTAGCATCTCTCACTTGCATCTGATTTCTGAAAAAATGAAGTGGTAGATAGAATTGTGGAAGGTGGCCTCTGACCTCACTCCTAACTTCATATTAATACTTTTTATCAATTGTGTTTTTTTCCTTTGATTTCAAAGCTAGGGCTCTCCAGGAAGAAGAAATGAACCAGCTACTTGTGTCTCCCAAGGATTATCTTTGAGTTACCCCTTTCTTCTTTGTTCTCTGATGCTGGCCTTGAGAACATGCAAGCATGTCCTGCAAAATGGTGCCTTTTCCTGCTTAGAAGAGACACAGAGGGAACAAATCCAAAGGAGGCAATTTTAAGAGTTGAGTCCATGGGAGTAGGCTAGAGCAATTTTACGGGAGGCAGATATTTTCCAGTAGCTAGTGGAGCAACTTGTATTTACTTTTTCCTTCCAGCCAGAGTGGGAATAGCTCTGAGTGCTGACGATTTGCCTGGTGGCCATCTACTCCCAGGTGGAAACTCATGTACGGCTTCCTCCACGAAGTTTACTCTTCAGTTTGTAATTTTTCCGTCTTTCTACTGCTTCAACTCTTTCACTCGTAGTTCTTATTTTAAAAGCTAGAGACAGTTTTATTTTTCTTTTCTCTCTCTCTTTTTTAAGAATTTGCTTCCTTGTATTCTGTGAAAGGATTTTAAGGCATCTGAGTGTGTTCACAGATGATATAATTACACTGTATAGATATATAGTAGTTAATGAGATGTATAAAGAGAACAAAAAGGAATTGTTGCTCAAGCATGTGCATAATATTTCAATCATGTGAACTGTATTTTTAAGATTCAAAATAGAATTAAAGTTTTCATAGCAGATGAATTGCCTGAACAATGTTTTGAGTTGTTCAGGGAGAGAAAATACTCTTACTGAAGAGATTCATGCATGTGGTAGGTGGCATAGTAGGTGAGCTTTAGGTGACTTCTGGATCCTAACTTCATTCAGTTCAGTTCAGTTCAGTCATTCAGTCGTGTCCGATTCTTTGTGACCCCATGGACTGCAGCACGCCAGGCCTCCCTGTCCATCACCAACTCCCAGAGTTTACTCAAACTCATGTCCATTGAGTCAGTGATGCCATCCAACCATGTCATCTTCTGTCGTCCCCTTCTCCTCCTGCCCCCAATCCCTCCCAGCATCAGGGCCTTTTCAAATGAGTTAGCTCTTCACATCAGGTGGCCAAAGTACTGGAGTTTCAGCTTCAACATCATTACTTCATTACTCTAGTTATTTTTATTCTATTCTAATCTCTTCTCAATTTATGAAGGTCTGTAATACTAGAAAGAAAGAAAGTGAAGGTGAAAGTGAAAGTCACTCAGTCATGTCCGACTCTTTGAGACCCCATGGACTACACAGTCCTTGGAATTGTTCAGGCCAGAATACTGGAGTGGGTAGCTTTTCCCTTCTCCGGGGATCTTCCCAACCCAGGGATCAAACCCAGGTTTCCCACATTGCAGGTGGATTCTTTACCACCTGAACCACAAGGGAAGCCCAAGAATACTGGAATGGGTAGCCTATCCCTTTTCTAGCAGATTTTTCCAACCCAGGAATTGAACTGGGGTCTCCGGCATTGCAGGAAGATACTTTATCAACTGATCTATCAGGGAAGCCCCGTGATACTAGAAAAAGCCCACAAAGGTCCACGTAGTCAAAGCTATGGTTTTTCCAGTAGTCATGTATACATGTGAGAGTTGGACCATAAAGAAAGCTGAGCACTGAAGAACTGATGCTTTTGAACTGTGGTATGGAGAAGACTCTTGAGAGTCCCTTGGACTGAAAGGAGATCAAACCTGTCAGTCCTAAAGGAAATCACTCCTGAATATTCATTGGAAGGGCTGATGCTGAAGCTGAAACTCCAATACTTTGGCCACCTGATGGAAAGAATCAACTCATTGGAAAACTTGATGGACTTGAGTTTGAGCCAGCTTCAGGAGTTGGTGATGGACAGGGAAGCCTGGCATGCTGCAGTCCATGGGGTTGCAAAGAATCAGACACAACTGAGCGACTAAACTGAACTGATGATACTAGAAAGGAGGGAAGATAATGAAATAATTAAAAGTCCATGTTTTAGAATCACATCTGACAGACTTTAAATTTTAATTTAGAGAAAGTTCCTAATATTTGAAAGACAAATTTCAGTTGTATAGACAGTTTTCTTACAAATAAAAATAAAGTTAACTTCCTACTTTTTCCTCTAGAATCAGCCATCTTTCCACTTATGTGAGGCGGTAACAGTAAAGGGAGTGAGAACGCGTGGGCTTTGTTTTCACTCAGGCCTGGGTGTGAGTTCTGCTCTGCCTTTTACTGGCCATGAAGCGCTGCACTCATTTCAGTTTCTTCCTCTGTGAAATGGGAGGATATTGTAATAACCTAGGTACTTAGCACATGTCTGGTGTGTTGAAAGAATTCAGAATATTTAGTTCTTATTACTGCATTTAAAATGTAGGGTTCAATACTTGATATAGATTTAGAGGGTGTGTTCTTCGCTATTGATATTCTTTGGAGTGAATTTTTATTACTTCCAAAATAATTCCCTCCACAGAGTTCCAAGTTCATAATATTTTCTTTTGCTTTCCTCCCATTGTACATCTTTCCTGCTGAGCGGGAAGTTAGTGTTCTCCCAGGGACACAATTTGGATGAAAAAGTTAGCTGATGTACTGCGTTGCTTTGTGAGCTTTGCTCAATGCTCTTTTGAAGGAACTCTGTCCAGATAAGACCTAGACTTGTGTCTCCCTTAAATACCATCCTGCCTCTCATTTCTTGACTGACTTTGTGGTTCATTTATATAGAGCACTGTTGAAAAATCAGAAGCATCTTTCTAATTATTTTCTTTTTCAGGGACTTCTTAAAGTGACATAAGTAGTAAATATATGATGGGATCAGCTGCTTACACAAATAAGCAGGAGGAAGAGACTACAGTTGGAAAGCCAAGAATGAGGGGAAGGGGGAGCAGGTGCGGAAGGGGGAACAGGTGGGGAAGTGGGGACAGGGATTAAAATGAGAGAAAAGTCAAAAGGAAAACTGTCTGTTGTTTGACCTAATTAGCAAGCAGTCCTGGGACCTGTAGTCTAGCCAGAATTGTCCTAAGCAAGTCCTAAGACAAACTGTAAAAGAATTAAGTAGAAGAGAGACCCATGATTCAGTTTTTCACCTGGGAGAGCCAGTGGGTTATTTATAAGAATGAGAGTTATTTCTACTTCCTGTTTATGTTAAGCAGATGTGGGTACTCAAGTGGGCGAACAGAAAGTGGAGGGCTTCATGGTTTTCCACTCTTTGTAACAGGCTTGAAGTGAAGCTGGGGCTTGTGGGAGAAGTTCTTGGAAAGGAGAAGGAGAAAGGAATTAAAGAGAAGCCAGAAAGTGTTTCTTGACATCAGTGGGACCCTCAGACTTGATGTGTGCTGGCAGCTAGAGGGTGCTCTCTTATCCTTGGGGTAGTTGATGAGAGGCCTCTGAATATTCTGGCCGCACAGAGGGAAAGTGTGCAGTGTATGGTGGCGACGTTGGTTTTACTGCTGAGGATCTTTGGCTAAACCTGATCTCTTCCAGAAGTTCTTTGGCTTCTAGAGATTATACTTTGAGTTTGACTTGATTTATCATTTTATCCCCAGAGCTGATGGTTCATGTGGGTGATTCGACTCAGATGGGATGTGTTTTCCACAGCACAGAAGAGAAGCACGTGAGCAGGGTAGACTGGATGTTCTCATCAGGAGAGCCTGCCAAGGTAAGGAGGAGAAGCCCTTGCTGTGTAGAAGAAGCCCCTGGCCAGTGGTGTCAGGGCAGAGTGGGGACAGCAAGAGGACAGCAAGAGCCTAGGCATCAGGTGCCACATGGTGGTCTTACGAGGGCTTGGACTTTGGAGTTTGTTGAAAAGAGAAAAAACTGGGCCTCTTAGCTTGGCTGGGCAATTTCAGCTTCCAGTTGGGAAAAATGACTAATAAAGATGGTAAAGAAGTAGATGTTGCTACTGCTCCTCGACTTTTTGGGTTGTCAAGCTGCATCTAGGACATGGTGATGTAGAACATTGGTTCATGACTTGGCTACTGCATCTTGGTTTTATCCTTTCTCTCTCCTTTCCTTCTTATAGAATTCATAGAATAACAAGGGGGAATGCTTTTGGTGACCTAGCCAGGAAAGCAATGGGTTAGGCATAAGAATGATTGTCTTATTTGGGTTATTTTTGTGAGTTTTCTTCTGCACCCCTTCACCCCATTTATGTGATGGGATTTTCTTTGTCTTCATGGATGTGTTAAATGTTGGGATTAGGAATCCTGGAGGCCAAGATGAGGAGGGTACTTCACAGGAACGCTGAAGCAGTAAACAGCAGGTTAGTTCATTAGACCAGTAGATGTCAACTATGGCATGGAGATGTCCTGATGAGTCAAGCTGTGTCTTGAGAGACATCCCACATAACTTATTGTTAATAAAAGTTAAGATACAAAGCTTAGAAAAGATTTAGCTTTTACATATTCCAGGTCATCCATACAAAATGTCATTTACACTCAGTTGATTCCTATATGCTGTCTGAGTGGATCAGAAAGGATGGCTTCATGGTGTGGTCTGGGGAAGTACATGTAGTTTCAGGTTCGCCTCTAGGAGCTCATTGTATATTTAATTGTCATCCACCAAACTGAGTCACAGCAGAACATTGGATGATAGTTGACATTTGTGAGTTATGAATTTGAATCACAAGAGACAGCAGGTTAGGTGCCAGGTCTTTTCATTCATATTTGTGTCTGTATCCTCATTTCCTGTTCTTAGAAACTTCTAAAAAATAATGGTATTTATATACCTTTTTGAAAAATTTGGACACTTTTTTATTTAACAAGTATTTTTAAATACTTGTTTAAATACTTATTAAATGGTGAACACTTAAAGCTCCTGCCCTGGTGGGAGACTTACAATCAAGATGGGGGGAGAGACAGAAAAATAATGAAGAAATAGGAATTTCCCTGGTGGTCCAATGGTTAAGAATTTGTCTTGCAATGTAGGGACCCTGGTTTGATCCCTGGTCAGGAAACTAAGATCCCACATGCTGTGGGGCAGCTAACACCCAGTGCAGCCAAATAATAGTAATAATGAAGAAATATATACACAGTGTGTCAGGTAATGTAAGAGCTATGGAGAACAAGAAAGCAGGCTTTTGTGATTGTTATTTTATGTAGGTGGTCAGGGAGGCCTCACCAAAAAGATAACATTTGAGTCAAGGTCCTGGGGAAGTGAAGGAGGCAACCATGTGTCTGTCTAGGTGGGAAGAATGTTCCAGGCTTAGGGAGCAGCAAGAGCAAAGGCCCTGAGGCCAGCACTCAGGAGCAGCAAGGAGGCTGGTGTGGACACGCGTGTCCATGGCTTTGTGTTTTCTGATGCTTTCTGATGATACCTTTACTGCTTCTACATGTAGGGCCTGTGAATCCCGAGAGCCCCCTCCAACCCCAGTCCTTCAGTCTCTTACATTTGGCCTTTCCCTTCTAGGAGGAGGTTGTGTTGCGCTATCAGCCCAAACTCAGGGTACCCAAAGGGTATCCTCAGAACTGGGGCCGCTTCCTGAACCGTGTAAACTTGGTGGGAGACACTTCCCGCAATGATGGCTCTATAATGCTCCACGGAGTGAAGGAGTCTGATGGAGGAAACTACACCTGCAGTATCTACCTGGGGAACCTGACATTCAGGAAAACCACTGTGCTGCAAGTGATCCTGAAAGAGCCCCGAAGTATGTAACATCTGGCCGGGCGGGGAGGAGGGGCTGCATAGCTGGTAGGCAGGGGGAGTACCAGGGTGAAGCTGGAGAGGCTTCTAGGATGCAAAATTTAAGGAGGCATCACTCTCAGGTCCTGTATTTGCCTGCCCTGATAAGTCTCATACTTATCAAGCACTCCTACCCTGTGCTTGCATGACCTTGAGAGTAATCCCTCCTTAAATTTGGTGCCCTAGGCACCTTGCCTGCCTCACCCTAGTGCTTCCCTGATGGTAGGTCAAGGGAAAAAATGGTAATAATACTGAGTGAATGCCAACCCCTCTGCCAAGCCTCACTCATGGTTTCTGTAATATACCAATTTAAAGATACAGGAGCTCAGAGATGGATTGGGGTCATTTTGACTTGGCTTCAAAGGAGATGCTCTATGCTCTGTAGTAGAAGGGAAGATGCTCCTGAGCTGGTGAGAGACAGCAAAGAACAGAGGAAACAGGAAGGGGAAGGAACCAAAAACAGAGGGAGTTTCTGATCCAAGGTTCTTTATTCTGGCAGTGTGTATTAAGGCCATTGGTGAGGAGGAGAGTAAAGACTCAATTGTGTTGACTGAGAGAGGTTGATAAGTAAGGGGTTAAAGTTAAACCAGAACCCAGTTAGCAGTCAGGATGTGGCCTGTGGACTTTGCCTTTTGCGAGGGCCCCAGGGGTTGGCTGTGGTTGGCTGGGGGCAGGGATGGGGTGAGGAAGCACCTCTACCCTCAGTACCTCTGGCCAGAGACTTAAGTCCATGGAGGCACCTTCTTGTCAGTAATGGAGGATCACAGCTGGAGAGGGAAGCAGGACAGATGGCTTTCTTCACTCTCAGAAGTCTTACCTCTGCTTCACAGGAAAGAGAAGCCATTAGTGGGAACTCATGCAGCTTCTGAGCCCTTCACACCCACAAGCAGACCTACATCTACTCCATCCTCATCTTTGCCCTGCCATCCTGAGCTCCCTTCCCTTTGGGGGCTTATCGGAGCCGCTGTGCTCAGGTGGTACCCTCTCCTCCTTCTCAGGACCCTCACAACATGCCTCTTTAAGCTCATATGTTCCATGGGCTTCTGCCGTTAAACACACGCATACACTCAACTCTTCCCCTTACCCATGTCCTTGTCTACTTCAGCTTTCACCCTATGTCATACCTTTTCTTCTTTCCCCTCTTTCACTTAAACTTTATTTATTTATTTATTTTAATTGGAGGATAATTACTTTACAGTATCGTGGTGGTGTTTGCCACACATCAACATGAATCGGCCATAGGCATACACATATCCCTTCCGTCTTGAATTCCTCCCCACCTCCCTCCTCACACCACCCCTCCAGGAGACACAGACTTAAAGAACAGACTTTTGGACTCAGTGGGAGGAGTTGAAAGGGTGGGGTGATTGGAGAGAATAGCATTGAAAGATATACATTATCATATGTAAAATAGATAGCACTTGTCTTACTTTTTCTTGAAACACCTTTATTGAGATACAACTCACATGCCACACAATTCACCCATTTAAAATGTACAACTCAGTGTTTTTAGTGTATTCTGAGTTGTGCAACTTTCATCATGTACATTATACATTTCTTTCTAGACACAGTCAGATAGTTTGCTAAAGGACTGAACTCAGTGTCTTCTGTCTCATCTGGCATTAACTCATAGCACTCTGCAGTCAGCCTTCTGCTTGCACCTTTCCTCCAGGGTAGGTCACCAGTGGCCCTCTAACTGTTCATCCTTGACCTTCCCTACCCCAGTAGCATTGAACACCATGTTCTGTATACATTTAATATACTCTGTTAGACACAACCTATCTGTCCATCCATCCATCTATCCATCCATCTCTGTATATGAACTCCACCCAGATATTCCACAAATACTCAAACACGAATAATCCAAATCTACCACTCATGCCTCTCCCCTGCCCACCTCTCCAACCTCAGTCGATGCCACCACTATCTACACAATTATCCAGCTGGATAATTGTACTGGATATTATCCAGCTGGATAATTGCCTGGGAGTTGTACTTGATTTTTCCCTTTCCCAGGACCCCCAGTCTAACAAGTCAACAGGTGCTGCCATTTCTACTGCTGACTTTGGGTCTGTCTTCTTCCTCATCTGGCACCTCCCCTGGCATCATTCTGCCTGTCAACCTGTCTTAGACTGTAGGCCTCTCACCAGTCTCTTCTTTCGCTTAGTCGCTGCCCCTCATTTTCGGTGCGATCTTTCTCAATCACAAATCTGAACTCCCTACAACCTTTCAATGTCTTCTCCATTGCCTACAGAAAAAAACAAAAAACAAAGCAAAACGAAAAACTGAAACAAACTCCTCACTGAGATAATCAAGGTCCTTCATGACTTAGATCCTATTATCTACCCAGCCTCATTCCCCATTACGCCCTCTTTGACCCAGAGCCGTGGACCTCTTGCTAGTTTCTCTAAGCACTGTCCTGAACCTAAAGGCTCCAGATGTTGAGTATAATGTCCCTACCTCCCCCACCCCAGTCCTTCTCCCATTGTTGCTAAAATCTTTGATAGTTCCTTTCAGACTCAAACTTTAGAACTTTTGCTGACAAAGTCTCAGGTTCTGCTCCCTGTAGAACTGGGTGCCCTTTCCTCAGCGCTGCTTTGTCCCGCATGCGGACTGCTCTCACAGCACCTGTAGCCGTCCGTGGCGTTCCGTGCACACCGTCCCCCTCCTTGAGGGCACGGACCATGCGTCATTGGTCTTTGTATCTTCTGTGCCTAGTACTATCTGGCACCCAGGAGGTGTTTGATGTATGTGTTCGGAGTGAACTGAGGAAATGGGTGAAGTGTGCTGTATAGAAGGATGGAAGTGTCGTGCTTGGTATCACGACTATGGGGCTGTGTTGTAGCCTAGATACCTTTGAAAACAATCACTTCACCATAGGAAAGGCAGCAGCCTCTAACATCTGTTTTTTGTGTCATTTGGTGAACCACATTTTAAGATAGAATTGTTAATGTAAATGGAAACTCTGCTGTACGTCAGGTGATATTCTGTTTACCCACCCACCTTCATCTATATTTTAAGGGTAAAAGCGGGTGGGCAAAGGCTGGTTCTCAATCTAAAGGGGTCAGGGGGAGCCCCAGTGCTTCCATGTGGGGTGAAGTCTGGCCTTCTCCTCCTGCTTCCTGACGTGGCAGTTGCTGCTTGGCACAGAACTGCTGAGGCTCCCAGCTCTTCTCTGGAATGCTGAGGCTCTGTCATTGCTCTTCTCCTTTCCCAAGCACTGGTGACCCCAGTAGCCCTCAGACCAGAGATCCTGGGTGGTAACCATCTGGTCATCATCGTGGGGATTGTCTGCACCACCATCCTGCTGCTTCCGGTTCTGATACTGATTGTGAAGAAGGCCTATGGAAATAAGAGGTATGGACGGGGCTGCTCCCATCTCTCGGACTGGGAGGCTGAGGTGCCTTTAGCCTGAAGTGGAAGAGAGTGATAGGACCCTATGTGTACCATTTTCCCAGAAAGGTGTATTTTATTTATTTTTAGAAAGATTTATTTATTTGTTGTGGTGGGTCTTCTCTAGTTGTGACCGGTGGGCTTCTCTTGCTGCCGAGCACGGGCTCTAGGTGCTCAGGCTTCAGTCATTGCAGCAAGTGGGCTCAGTAGCTGTAGTGCACGGGCTTAGCTGCTCCATGACCTGTGGGATCTTCCTGGACAAGGGAATTGAACCTGTGTCCCCTGCATTGGCTTGAGGATTTTTAACCAATGAACCAACAGGGAAGCCCAGAAGGGAGTATTTTAAACTAGCCACCATCGGGGGTAATCATGTTAGATGTCGTCGTATAGTGACTCCACCCCCTTTGCTCACTGTTCGGTCTCTAAGTCGTCTCTGACTCTTTTGCAACCCTATGGACTGTAGCCTGCCAGGCTCCTCTGTCTGTGGGATTTCCCAGACAAGAACAGTGGAATAGGTTGCCATTTCCTTCTCCAAGGGATATTCCTGACCTGGGGATCAAACCCATATCTTCTGCATCAGCAGGTGGATTCTTTACCACTGAGCCACCTGGGAAGCCTCCTCTGTTCTTGGTTGTCCTGAAAGGCCTTGCACATTCCCACATCATCCTCATTTTACAAGATTACAAAGACTTACAAATGTTTGTCCAAGTAGAGTATAATTAAGAGTATAAATCCTATGCAAGAACCATAATGGTGCTATTCAATGCCTGAGAGAAATGATTTTTGAATCAGCCATAGTACGTATACACTTTTTAGAGAAGCTCAGATTTTGAGGGTTGTCAGTGACTTTATTTGAAGGACCACATTTTAATTATGAGAAGCTACTTTTGAATGGACAGCCTCTCAGGTCCTAAATTATATTTAGGGAATGTATTTTTAAAGGCTTGAAGTTCTCCTGTACATGCATGCTCAGAGTTGTGTCTGACTGTTTGTGATACCATGGACTGTAGCCCTCCAGCCCCCTCTGTCCATGGGATTTTCTAGACAAGAATACTGGAGTGGGTTGCCATTTTCTCTACCAGGGGATCTTCCTGATCCAGGGATTGAACCTGTATTTGTTTGTTTCCTGCACCGAACAAGCAGATTCTTTACCAGCTGCACCACCTGAAGTTTTCCTAGTATCTCAGAAATTCGCAGATGCTCTGGCGTGAGCACTGGCGTCACTGGCGTTTCACTGGTTTTGGCTGGGCCATACCCTTCTGTTTACCCAGCTATTGATGAACTATGTTGCTAGGGCAAGTTGACTCTCCTTTTGAAATAGTGTCACGGGGCAAGAACCCCCATTTAGACTGAGTAGAGCTGGCTTTTTGGTCTCCTTTCCCCGTGGGATATGGATCGTACAGAAACTGCTGGTGTCTGCTAGGTTTGCATTTGACTCCCCAGGGGCTTTCTGACTTAGTTTTGAAATTGAAAGTCTTTGCTCTGGCCAGGTGGGCAACACAGAATGAAGAGTTAGACAATGTGGCTTCTCTATCAGCTCACTTTGCTGATCTAGACCTCAGTTTCTCTCAAAATGAAGAACAGAACTCCCATGTCTGTGTATCTGTTTATTCTAAGGAATAATCAGATGGATGTGTTGAGATTTGTGCATAAACATGGTTGCTGTAACAAAGGTTATAATTAAAAACTGAAATCATTGTCAGTACCTTTCAGAAAGGTAATGATCCAATGAATTGCTATTCCAGTTGATGAAATACTGCTCAGCCCTGTATGTAATGATGGGGAAAGATGTCCAAGAAGTAATATACAATGTATAGTAGGATGTTATTTTAATAAAAAAGTAAATTATGTAATTCTCACTTCAGCAGCACACATACTAAATGTATTCTGTGTGAGTATACTTATGCAATGAGAGAAGTTTGGAAGGATAATTTTAAAATACTAATAGTGCTATTTGGGAGAAAAGAAAAGGTGTGTCCTACGAGGGTAGGAGGTTTACTGGAACTTGAACTGTCTACATTTCTGTATTATTTGAATTATTTTACAATCAGAGCATACAACTTTATAATCAGGAAATATGATTAAAATATTTACACTTTGAGACAAAAAAACAGATTCCCTTATAGCTTTAACCCTGGTTGTTTTTAGCTGTACTTCAGGCCAAAGTAGAAAAACGGAAGGCCATTCAGAAGCAAAAGCAGAAGGCAGATGGTCAAGAGATCAAAGGTCAAGGGGCAAGGAAGGGGCCAGAGCTCCCAGCCCTGGGTGTTTGCAGGGTTAATTCAGCTTGTCCTTACCCCAGGGAGAGTCCCAGAGCCTTTGAACTGTGTGTCTTGCTGAGTTTCTCCTGCCCCCTGCTGGTCCAGCTTCTTTTCCCTAGTCCTCGGAAATGATGAAATCGAATCCCATGGAGTCCCTCTATTAATTCACTTACAATTGTTCTGGACAGGAAGTTATTAGGGTGACAGTAGAGAGGCTGAGGGCTTCCCTTGTGGCTCAGCTGATAAAGAATCCGCCTGCGGTATGGGAGACATGGGTTCGATCCCTGGGTTGGGAAGATCCCCTGGAGAAGGGAAATGCTACCCACTCCAGTATTCTGCCCTAGAGAATTCTATGGATTGTATAGTCCATGGGGTTGCAAAGAGTCAGACACCACTGAGCAACTTTCACTCACTAGAGAGGTTGAAGCTGTCTTCAGCCCTGGCTTTCTCTAAATATTTCTCTGCTCTCCATTAAAGAGATGCATGCCTCAGATTCTAAGCTGAGCTGTGTAGTGAGGGCTGAAGGTGTCTAGAAGTGGGTCCTCCTCTGGGGTCTCTTTTTATAAAAACTCTGTGTGGTCTTGTGTTATCACCCTTGACTCTACAATGCCAAGTGGTTAATTGCACGTGCTTTTCATGTCTTTGCAGTTCATTCACTTCCACCACCCTGGTCAAAAGCCTGGAGAACACAGAGAAGGCTCATGCAGAGGTAAGAGAAGAATTCTGCCATTTTGGAACCTCCCTGGCAGTCCAGTGGTTAAGACTCTGTGCCTCCAATGCAGGGGACATGGGTTTGATTCCTGGTCAGGGAACTAAGAGCCCACAGGCCTGCAGGGCCAATTAAATAAAATAAAATAATAAAAAAAGACAAACCAAAAAAACAGAATTATGCTATTTTGCAGCTGTGCCCCATGAGGACAAGGTGGAAACTGCTCCAGCACCCAGGTGGTGTCTTTATCATTCTCCTGAGAACTGTGTCTCATTCATTGTTATGTCTCAGCACTTCCAGTACCTGGCCCAGAGCAGTGCTTAGGAGATCTCCATCACTCAATGACAGCCCAGGAGAAGTAAATAGCATAGTGAGTAGGGGTGGGTGGGGCCAGCCCAGCAGCCCAGCCCAGTCTTGGAGGGTCCTGGGAAAGAGCACTGGACTTGGAATTGGAAAGACCCAGTTCAAGCCCAGCTCTGCCACTTGCTGAGCCTCTGTTTTCTCACCCCCCAAATGAGGATAAGGACAAACATATTTGCCCAGTTGTGAGGTTCAAATGACATGATGCTATGTGCAAGTGTTCTATAGTCTCTGAGGCATTGTATCAATATGAGGGGTGGTTATGATCCATTCTGAGGTTAAGTGAAGGAGTTAATAGTTCAGATTAAATATCCAGGAACCTTTAGAAAGAGAGAATCAAGAACTTTTTCTTGATCATATTAGTTTGTGATAATTTATATAAATATTAAATAATTGCTACTAGGAACTGAGAAATGGATTAATTTCCTTGAACTCCCCCCCACCTTTTTGTTCTTTCTCTTCTTCCCTCCTTCCTTCCCCCCTCCTTCCCTTTCTTTCTTCCTTCCCGTTTTCCTCCTTCCCACCTTCTTTTCTTTCCTTTGAAAAACTCTTCCTACATACCTATCCATCTTTTGGGCTGTTTGTGACCCAAGAGTAGGATTTTCTCACATCATAGTACAGGGGACTCCAGAAGTCCAAGAACTTGTCACTGGATGATATCACTTCCCCAAATAGTGACAGGGACGGGAGTCACAAAGTACCCCTGACCTCACAGACATGAAGTTCAGTGAGGGCTGTTCTTGCCAGTTAAGCCCTATCGGAGAGATGATGACAATTATGTGCTGATGAATGCTGTCCTGCCAAGACTCTAATTAGGGGGAAATAACCACAAAATTCAAATCATTAGGCAAAATAAGAATTTTCTGCTGCTACCTCAGTGCCCATCCAAACAAAGATGTTGGACATTTTTTTTTTCTGGTCATACCATGGGACAAGTGGAATCTTAGTTCCCGGACAAGGGATTGAACCCAGCCCCCTGCATGGGGAGTGTAGAGTCTTAACCACTGGACCACCAGTGAGGCCCCAGAGATATGACTTATGAACCAAAGAATTTGGTTCTTAATATAGTGCTCTTTGCCAATGAGTTAGTTTTCAGGAAGTCTGAGGACTAGATTATTGTGACCTATGATCATTCTGTAGCTCTCTATAACCCCCAGAACCCACTGATTTTGGGGGTTGATGCCCTGTGAGCATAGGGGATCATAAGAACATAGAAAAGAAACCCTTTTCTCTGGCATGTAAGATTTGTTGAGTTTTAAGAATGTTTATATGATTTTCTCCCCTCCAGAAACATATTTATTCCTCAATAACCACACAAGAGGTGAACGATGAGGAAGAATCAAATGGAAAATCAGAGGCCACATATATGACCATGGTGAGGAATGTTCTGGGTCCCACTTTGCCCCGTGTCTGGAGGCAGGAAAAGGACTTGGGAAGGATATGGCAGACTCAAGGGGGATGGATGTTGCTAGGTTTCCTGGTGGGAGCAGGGGTGGGTCTAAGGTGGGGTGGTGGTGGGGTGGAGGGACACTCTGCTGAAGGCAGAGCTTTTTCTAGGTAGTTGGAAACTGTAAGAAATTGAAGCTCTGCTGGATAGGAGAGTAGTAACAAACTTGTCCTTATACTCAATTTCAAGTCTTCTGAGCATCTCTAGGGCTAGAGAGGGTTGATCTTAGAGGTAAAAGGAAGTGCCGTCATGAGGTTAGACAAAGATCTCTTCCTCATCAGCACAATACTGGTTTAACACAATGTAGTGAAGAGGGACTGGAAGATACTTGTACAAAAATCATGTCATGAGGAACTGTTTTCCTCCCTTTCAAAAGGTCCCTTCCGACTCTTAGATTTTTTTGTTTTTGCAGCATAAGATCATTATTTGCACTTTATTAACTGAACACAACACAAATTTGCCATGTGCATTAGATGCATATATACGCATGCCTGCAAGCCCAGCACCAATAACTTCCTAGTGCGTGTTGTGCTAAGGAACTGCTATATACGATTTAAGCCCTAGGTCCCTTAATGAATTCCATGTCTTTCCCTAAGTCCTCTTTATGCTAGTAACGTTCTTTATTTGATGCACCACTAACTATGAGAACTCTACTGTTTATGCTATTTTACCCAACGCTCCTTTATTCACAGCCCTTACAGTTTTCCTATGGTGTCGGGAAATTTTATTATTGTTGTTTAGTCTCTAAGTCATATCTGACTCTTTCATGACCTCATGGACTGTAGCCCACCAGGCTCCTCTGTCCATGGGATCTCCAGGCAAGAATACTGGAGTGGGTTGCCATTTCCTCCTCCAGGGGATCTTCTTGACTCAGGGATCCAGCCTGTGTCTCCTGCACTGGCAGTCAGGTTCCTTGCCACTGAGCCATATCCATTGGGATATTTTATATACTTGATAATTGTTTTATCATGTTATTAAATTTTATTTTTTTACATTTCTGAGTATGACCTCTTCTCTGCACATATCATTTAGAACTCCTTAGATTACTAATGATTTTATCTTTACACTGATTTTTGCTGCTGCTGCTGCTACTAAGTTGCTTCAGTCGTGTCCGACTCTGTGCGACCCCATAGACGGCAGCCCACCAGGCTCCCCCATCCCTGGGATTCTCCGAGCAAGAACATTGGAGTGGGTTGCCATTTCCCTCTCCAATGCACAAAAGTGAAAAGTGAAAGTGAAGTCGATCAGTCGTGTCCGACTCTTAGTGACCCCATGGACTGCAGCCCACCAGGCTCCTCTGTCCAAGGGATTTTCCAGGCAAGAGTACTGGAGTAGGGTGCCATCACCTTCTCCACACTGATTTCTAGTTGGCTCCAATTCTGGATGGCCAGTGTATATCCAAATATATATGTTCTAGTATGTCCTGGAGTGTTACATGTCTTCAGTGTTAGCTTGTGAGCTTCTCCTTCACTGGTATTTTCCTATAATTTTCAATGTTTACTAAACTTACCTGTGTGTGCTCAGTCACATCCGACTCTTTGTGGTCTCATGGACTGTAGCCCATCAGACTCCTCTGTCCATGGGATTCTCCAGGCAAGAACACTGGAGTGAGTTGCCATTTCCTGCTCCAGGGAATCTTCCTGACCCAGGGATTGAATGCACATCTGCACTGGCAGGCAGATTCTTTACACTAGCTCCACATTTGCTGTCATTTAGTTGCTCAGTCATGTCCCCACAGGGACTCTGCCGACCCCTTGGCCTGCAGCACTCCAGGTTTCCCTGTCCTTCACTATCTCCTGGAGTTGGCTCAAACTCATGTCCATTGAGTTGAAACTCCACTTGGGAAGCCCTAAACTAAATTTACCCACCAGTTGTATTTAAAGTGAAAGTGAAAGTCAATATTTTGTAACTCTTAGATTTTTTAATTCTGTGACTTATTATACCTTGACATAATCCAACTGCTGGAAGGCTGGATGCTGGATTTCATGTAATAATACAGAGTCTGATTCCTATGTTCTGTTTGTTCAACTCTCCAGGGAAGTCTAGCACCTAG
>SJYQ01095404.1:306517-346352 GCA_006410935.1 Redunca redunca | reverse complement strand
GGGCTCTCGGGTGAAAACACAGTGATTCAAGCAGCCCTTGCTTAGCTACTCTTACGGATCGAGCCGAATCACCCACCGATTCCTGAGGGATCTGCAGATCTCTGTAGAATGGGTATTTATTTCAGAGTTAGGTTAGAGTTTTCTTGGATTGTGCACTTTCAGACAAGTGTGGCTGTGTTTTTAACAGGTTTCTGAGAAGAATCAGTGGGGAGAAATTGTGGAAGAGTTCAACTTTCCCAGAAGTTGTTCTAACGCTGCCTTTGCTTTAAAACAGTATTACTTGCGGTGAGTAGTAGTGACTCTAACAACAGTGTTGGGAAATAAGGGATTTATGGGGAGATTTGCTTTAGCAAAAAGAAAAAAGAAAAGCCCCAAGCAAGAAACAAACCTTGCACATCAGTTTCTAAACTTCTGCTAATTTCAGTCTGAGAAATATTAAATATCCACAAGGGAGGTTCTAAGAAGGTGAAAGTTTTCCTCACCTATTTTAGGATTGTTTACATTTTTCATACAGAATCATTACAGGTGACACCCCACCCCCCATCTTGATAAACATTCTTTTGTGACATTGTTATTGATTGCTTGATATCCACAGAGGGGCAGAAAGGTGATGCTGAGTAAAAGAGTCAAGATAGTTAATGAAACTTTGTATCCCTTGGGAAATTTTTTCTTTGTTTTGGAAACTCCTTTGCCTTTTTAAATTCTGACTTGAAGATTTTGTTAAAAAATGAAACCTCTATGTGGAACCGTGTTACTGAGTCGTTTTTCAGTAGAATATTTATGCATAGCAGTAGCATGTTGGTGCCTTAAGTGTCCAGGATTTTTTTTTTTTTAAAGAAATTCTTATGTTTTTTGAAATTTTTGACTGAAAAACATTTAACAGGGTTATTATCTATTTAGGAAAATTAGGGATGCTACAAAATGGAACACTATAATTGGGATTTTCTTTCACTCTCCCCCTTTTTTGACTATTTGACAAAGTACATTTCTTATTTAGTTGGCATGCGCTATAGTTTAGATAATATATTTTGTGATTCAGCATTAATTTTTCTGAGTTTTTCTCCTAGGAATACTTTCATATTGTAATGTATTATGAGGTCATCATTTAGTTTTCATACTTAGTTATCCAGCCAGAGGTTCTTTAGTTGGTGTTTGTTACTTAACAGTAAGATAATGCTCTTCATATTTTTTGTTTCTTAGTAATGATGTTATAAGATGGCCTTTTTTAGGTAGTGTGGCTACTGTATAATTTGAGTTTGGCATTTATCATTGTTCCAAATGCAGTATCCAAATGTAGATATACTGTGTTATGTTCAGCATTCTGGAATAGGAAATGCAGTAATTGCACAGGTGTGCTTTCTATTGGCTATCTTAGATTGACTTCATGCTTGAAGCTGAAGAGTTCACAGAACTTTGTGAGTAGTTACTGAGTTGCACAGATGTCTAGAAAATGTTAAATATGATTAGTTATCTCTTGTGAGTGTGTGATGGCACGTGTCAGAGTGCTTTTTAAAATAAAGGATTGAAACGAAAAGCAAAGTAAAACTAAACCTCCAAAACTGTTGATTTTGTAATGTGGTGAGAAGTAGAGAATTTTTCATTTG
Source organism: Redunca redunca (assembly GCA_006410935.1). NCBI lineage: Eukaryota > Metazoa > Chordata > Mammalia > Artiodactyla > Bovidae > Redunca > Redunca redunca. The sequence continues at coordinate 344,748 of SJYQ01095404.1, read as the reverse complement.
TGGTGATACTTATTTTTTCAGTTACAATACTGAGGAGTACTGTTAATACATGTCTTGATTTTCTGATAATAAGTTTGGATCATTTGAGTTTTAGACTGTTTAAAATACATGTTTTAAAGTTATATCTAATACTTATTGGATGATTTATTGATTTCAGTATCCAGAAGGTGCTGTATGATATATATGTCTCATGGGATCTGTATTTTTCTGAAGAACTCCCAGTTTATTAAAAGTTACATAAATACTGTTTTTCCAGTTGTGATTTCTATCTTTAGATCATATCATCCATTGATTATACTTATAGGTACCATTTTTAACTATATAGTTTCCAGATTGTTTGGCACTCTTTACACTGTCTCAGATCAATTTGAGTTTTATGTTCTTATTAGAAGCTACATTTTGAACTATGTCTTTAGCTAAACTTGTTTTTCCTCCATATGTCACTCTTCAGGTTTGTTTTTGTAGGGTTGTAGCTAGGCTACTGGGAAAAAAGTTGAAGCATTTGTTTTGGAAAATAAAACCATGTGAAGATTTGCATGGCTTGTAAAGAAATACAAAAGAAATATGCTGGTCACAAACTGGGTACTACCAACCTTGGAAGATTTTTTTCCATAGTGGTGTAATACTGCTCAGTTAGAGGACATGTATTATGCTGGGTTTTACACCTTCCTCTGAAAAATCTTAACTGGCGGACAGGATGCCAAGCTTTCACAGTAATTCAGTTACTTAACCATAAGAGTGCCTTTGCATAGTAAGAAACAGTAATCAAGTGACTTTGTAAGTTCCCTCTTTGATATATTGAATTGAATATCATGGTTTCTGATGAGTAGATAAGGCAGTGTGTTTTATAAATCACAGGTGGACCAGTTTTTAAAAAAAATATGAATGACTGTTTCATTTGACTTTTGTAAGATTGTCATTCCATGTGTTCTCATTTACTCTGCAAGTTTAATATTTGCTGACATTCTTCTGTAGTTTCATTATTAATTAGATGGGTAGTTGTTAGCCTGGTATTTTATGATGTAGTTTCATGATACTACATTTAAATAAAGAAGAGCAAGCTAATGCACTGGTGTGTGTGCACATAGATATGTGTGTGTGTGTATATATATATGTATAAATATATATGTATATACACTAGCATTTTTGTGTTCATTTTGATGCATAAACATTAAATATAGAGACTTGAGTTTAATTGTCTGCCTAAAGTTAGCTTGATTGTATCCGACATTATTCAGTTGTAGATTGTTTACAAAAATTTCTCATAGTCTAAAATTAAAAATGCAATTGAATGTTTTGACATTGGCATTTAAAAGTCTGGCTATTGCTCATCTGTGGTGTCTATATATTTTGTTTTCACTTAGGTCCTTTCTTGGTATGTACATCTCAGTATATTCCACAGATATTTATTATTAGGATATCTTTATAAGTTTAAAAAGATAAGATATAACTTCTTACATTTTATAGATGAAGAAGTTAAAGTACAGAAAAGTCTAGAAGGCTTTAGAGGCATTTGTTAATTCAACAAAATAGTTGTATTCTTGACATGTGTTCAGTAATATATAATCAGTAAATTATGAATTCCCTTTTCTAGTCACAAATGATTTTAAGAAATTAAAATATAATTGGAAAGTACATATGGTTAAATTTATGCCTGAGTGTATTTATACTCAGTGTATTCTTTATTTATTCAGTTAATTTTATATTTTTGTTCTGTTTTGGTGCTAATATTGGGGGACACTTTACAGCTCTTTTTGTTTAGAATTTAAAGCCTTGATGTGAAGACTTAGGTAAATATTTCAGATATTTTAGTTGAACAATTTTGTTTTAGCTTACTTATGCCAACAGTACAGCTATAGTCAAGGTTAACTTGATCCTTCTATTATAACACTTGAGTTTTTGAAAAAGAGGTAGACTATCTTGGACTTAAAAAAATTTGTTGTACAAAACTGTATATTGCTGGTTTTCTTACAACTGTTTTACATGTACCTACCTTGGGAATAGTCAGCAACTTAACTGTAGAGTTTTCAGTTTTACTGTGAATTTATTCTTCTTTTTCCCACTTGGTGGATGAAGCCCTCCCTTAAATTGTAGCAATGAAAGTCTGCATTTAACAGGTAAATAGAATGAATACACTTGTGTGTTGAGTAGTTAGTATCTACCATGTGGATCACTTTTTTTTAAAGAGAAAGCCTTTTATGAATCACTTGATGTTAAATGATAGAATGCTTAAAAATTTTAATTAAGTAAATTAATAAATTGAGTTTGTGTATCAATAGAATTGATAAATGGTGATTTGCTCTCCTTATTTAAGGAATGAAAGTAATATGGAGACTGGAAGAAAACCTGTATCTAAAATTATTTACATATTTACATATTAATTTAAAAATTAATTTTTAAAAACTGTATCCTTCATTTTGAACAAATCTTATTTCGATATCATCTGATATTCTGTTACATTTTAGAGGGTGTATAAACATGTTGAAAGGAGAAGTAAAAAGTAGAAAAAGTTCAAAGACTTATCAGACCTCAGCTAGGCTGCTGTTGTGTCTTAGAAACCATGTTCTGAACAACTTAAATTTGCCCTCAAGTAGAAATAAATCTAACTCTTTCCAGGGTGGATAGTTTCACTGAGGATGCAAACTAAGGACTGTAACTCTCAGAAATGTTTATATGTTTTTTTGCATTTAAATTTTCTGCCTTAGCCGTTAAGTAAAAATGTCTGTTTCTAAAGAGAATCACTTTTTTATAATCCTACCTCGTCTCTGTTATGGATTCAGTGTTTTCAGTTTGGTTGTGTGTGAAATCCACTGTAACTTTGATAGAGAAGTACATCATTTCTGAGAATATTTTATAACCTGAAATGGAATTATATTGGAAGTTGGGAAAGGAAGGAAAAACATTTTAATTCACCGGAATTTAAATGCATTGGTCAGTGAGTTAAGCACTCAATATATGTTTTTAGGTAAAGTATTTAGAGTTTTTATTATTATTTGTGGGGAGGCTGCTTATTGGGCATTTTCTTGAGTGGTATAGTCCCACTAAAGTTTACTAGTAAAAATAAAGTTTGTTTGAATTGAGACATATGGAGTTGTGTTGGGGGGTTCTCTCTCTATTTCTTTGATCTGCCACCAGCATCCTCACGACACTCTTGGGTATTTCGTTAGAGTGGAGATTCCTAATTTGTGCTATATGAAACAGTTGTTTCCCTGAAATGTCCTTGAAAAGTGAAATGAATATGAGCATTATAACAATGCTAAATTTGTGTTACTTTACTGAGGGACTTTGTAGAGGCTTTATTTGGTTACTGTGCCTTGTGGATCTTAAGACAATTTGGAGAAACACTATCACCTCCCTCCCACCACCTGTAGTAAATGGTGGTTCCCAAACATCACTACTTATTGCCGGCGAATGTTTGAGTAACACCTGCTAAGTTCTGTGGAGCACAGTTTGGGAACCTGAGCTAGAATAAATGAGAGTTAAGGAAGAAAAATTTTAAGTGTGGAAAATGAGAAATGAGAGGTAATTATGTGTATTTATATAGACATATATAAATACAGATTTAAATGATTTTTATTGAGCTATTAAGTTGTTTATCAGTGGCTGTGCAAAATTATATTGTTAACACTTAAATAGTTGTTCAAATAGGGGACATTAAAGTTATCTTGTGTTCATTGCCAAGGAAAGAAAGGTAGCCGAATCATTGTGTTTTGTGGTATAGTAATTATTTTTATTGAACTGTAATAGTCATGCTAAAGTCTGTATATGCTTCAGTTATACCATTTTAAAAACAGATGTCATAATTATGAATTTTGATTTCAGGGAAAGCTGTTTAGAAGTAGCTTTTGGCTTAAGGACCAAACTTCCTGGAGATAAAAATAGAAATGTTAGAATTAAAGATTGTCATCAAATATTTTATGGTTTGAAATTGTAATTGTAATTTTTATGGAAAGCAAAAGTATTGGCGTTAGAATTTAAAATAAATGTAAATAACATGACTAGTTCAGTTATCCATAGTAGAGCCCAGTAAGTAGTCAGGTTTTGATTCTTTTTAGTCAGAAGTACACAAAAATGTATATATGTTGACTGATGCTCATATTGATTACCTATCATAAAGTTTATTCATGGATTCTCGTAGTAAATTAAACTTTTGGGGGACCTAAAATAAACAGATGGTTCAGAGCAAATTGTCACTCTCAGTAACTTTCAGATTTTGTGAATTTTATTAGTGTGTTTTTGAAAAACTTTATTATTGAAATGGAGTCTTACATATATTTTTTCGGTTTCAGACATTAAAAAATATCACTTGTGCTTGGCTACTTTTTGAGTATTCATTATGCTATGAATTCAAAGTTAATTCAATTCTTCATTGTATATGCTCCTTATGACTAGGTATAATGCAAAAAATCTGCTGGAACTGAAATCTCTAGTGATATCTAGGAGTAGATGCTGCATTATAAAATTATTGCCCCCAAATGCTAGATTCATACTTCAATTAATATCTAAGTCAGTGTTTGCAGGTCTACCCCATCTTCCTGCAAGAGAATTTTATGGTGGGGCTAAATCTCTTGTTTTGGCTCTTTTATCTCATTAGTCTCTTGATGGTTCCCTTTTCTTGTCATGCCATTGGTTTATTGAAATAATGGGGTCAGTTGTCTTTTGTTGTTGTTGTTTAATTCCTAAGTCCTGTCCAACTCTATGCAACCCCACGGAAGTAGTCCACCAGGCTCCTCTGTCCATGGGATTTCCCAGGCAAGAATACCAGAGTGGATTGCCATTTCCTTCTCCAGGGGATCTTTCTTAGAATGCACTAAATTCTGGATTTGGTTGACTGCTTCCTTCTAGTGTCAGTTAACCTGTTCCTCTATCCCCTGAATCCATTTCCTAAAAACTATTGACATTAGATCTAAATGTTGAAAAAATTCAAGTTTAGTATTTTAGGCATTCTTTAATAGGTATGTGTGTGTTTAGTCCCTCAGTCGTGTCCGACTCTTGGGACCCCATAGACTGTAGCCCTCCAGGCTCCTCTGTCCATGGAATTCTCCAGGCAAGAATACTGGACTGGGTTGCCGTTTCTTTCTCCATTCTTTAACGGGTAGTGCTGTGCTTTCATCACATTTATGTGGCATATAATGTTTAGTTGTCCTGTTTTAGTGGTGTTAAGATTGATCAGGGTTTTTAAGTGTTAATGATCTAAATAAAACCTTGTATTTTTTAAAAGTATGCCCCAGGTGATTCTTAGCACACTGAAGTTTGAGAGCAGCTGATCTAAGTATTGTAATTAAACAGGCTTAGTTGCTGAGATAACTGGTTTAACTTGGCGTCCACATGTTGGCCAGGGCTGCATCCAGAACAAAACCTGTAGGTGACACCTGGTCTAGGGGCACCTGCTCAAGCTGCACCTGTCATCTCTAAGCAGAGCCTGGATGCAGCCTGATTTGTTTCTGGACTTTTAGAGAGGGTAACCCAAGGGCTCCACTTCAGTTGAGGGATGAAAAAAGGATAAATGAACTACCAATTTGAACTTATCCTAAATGTATTTGTATACTAATTTGGATTTTAAAAAATTAATTAAAAATAAAATTTTCTTAATATCTAGTGTTTTTAAAACAGTAGGACTTTGTAATATTTCCCCCAAATGGAATGCCATTTATTTTATTGAATTTAGTGAATGCTTTTTCCTCTTTGTGAGGATTTTGTTGGTCTATGCCAATACTGCTTAGGGGAGTTAACTTATATAAATTCCTTTAAAAATAACAATACTAGTAATAGCTTATTTTGTTTCATGCACTTAATCTTCATTTTTCAAACCATTTTCATATGTGAGATTTTAGTTTTATCATTTCAAATTTCAGAAGTAATTGCTGTTATTTAATCTCATAAAAAAATAACAGTTAGAAAAGAATTTCTTTACACCACTCAAACTCTTTTCTTCTGGAGCATATGGGCTATTTAAAAAAAAAAAATGGCTGTAGGTTATACCCAGCTTTCAATTCTAAGCGTCAGCCGTAACTGCCACTCAGTAAGGTTTATTTTATGTATTTTCAAACTGCACTTTCTCCCCTTTACGTTTCCATTCCTTTCCCTGGCTGTAGACTTACTTTAACATTTTACAAAGCATTGTCTTGGACACAACCCTACATCAGCCACAGTTGTTAAATATCTTCCAGTATATTCCATGACCTAGGAATGTTTACCTTTTGTTTCTTTTAATGACTTTTCTCATTACCATATAAAGGGACCAAACCAAAACGTTGCTTTTTATGAAGCAGGATTTGAAAAAAGTTGTGTAAGAATCTTTTGTTTGCATATATACCTTATTGTGATACGTGGCAAGTTATCTTTAATTCTGTTCTTTCTTCCTGAGTTCTTAACTATTGTACTTGGTAGATTCTTACTTACAGTGTTCAGTGGTCAGTTGCTCTGCACAGAGCTGATGATTATATAGTCATACACATCTTTCATGGTGAGGTGTTTTCAGATGAAATTTGTTTTTGCCCCTCTCCTAGCCAATTGGTTATTTTAAATAAACTGTTAATATTATGTTAATATGAGGTCAGTGGGAATATTATTCTATTAAAATAGGAGAAAAACAAGGCTGCAGTTTGGTCCCTAACCTGTAGTACTTTAGAAATGGGCTGAATTTAAATGTGTTAGTAATAATTCCCAAGTTGATCACACTTTTCATAATGGTTCATAGATCAAGTGAATTTTCAAAGTACTTGAGCTCAGATCAGACCATTAAGTATTTTATAAACAATATTTAGTACCTTAGCAGGCTGTACCTCCAAGTGTACTCACAAGTAATAGGTCAAGAGTGCTTAAGTAGTTTGGTATAATCTTTTTAGTTTACACCATTAAAAAGTCAAACTTCTGAATTTTTGAATAGTTTTTCCTGGTAGCTCTACACTGCAGTGTATTAATATAGTAATAAGAATCTGATTGAGAGAGAAATATTAAACCTATCATTTTCTTTTCTTCCCAAGTTTTCTTTTTTCAAAATTGTTAATTTTTTTTGCTGTCTATATGTACATTCTTTTTTACACTTTATATTGACCAATTGTTATTTTGCCATATTTGCTTTGCAGTTTCCTTTTTATATGTGATGTTGTATATGTATGTACACGTATTATTGTTTTTGTTGCTGCCATTTAATCATTTGCTGTCATTACAGTTACACTGCCCTTTCCTCCTAAATGTAAGTGTATATTACTTAAGAACAAAAACGTTATCTTATGTAATAATAGCGAGCACGCCTGCATGTTTAGTTACTCAGTTGTGTCCAACTCTTTGTGACCCTGTGGACTGTGTAGGCTGCTGGCTCCTCTTTCTGTGGGACTCTCCAGGCAAGAATACTGGAGTGGGTTGCCACTTCCTTCTCCAGGGGATCTTCTTGACCCAGGCATCAACCTGTGTCTCCTGCACTGCAGGTGGATACTTTACCACTTGAGCCATCAGGGATACAGATAATATGACTATATTCATGTTAAGTTTTCTGTATTTGATTATTGTAATAATAGTGTAATGATCAGTTTCAGAAAGCAGCATGAATATAGTTGTATTATTTGTATTACATACAAATCTTACTCAAATTTTACCAGTTGCCCCAAAGGTGTCTCTTATAGCAGTCATACCAACCCATCCCTAAACTGTAATCCTGTATCAGTTTAGTTGTCACATCTTTAGTTCTCCCGTCTTCTGTGTGATATTACCATTTTTGAAGAGTAAAAGCCAACTGTACTATAAAATTTGGATTTTTCTGAGGTTCTTTTCAGGCTTAGATTTAGCTTAAGCATTTTTGGCAGGAAGCATGGGATGTTACTTTGTCCTATTATTGCTAATAATAGCTTTGGTTAAGGCAGTGTCCTCCTGGTTTCTCCACTGTAAAGTTTCCATTTTCTCTTTTGTAATCAGCCAGTAACCCTCAGAGATGTACTTTGAGACTGTAAATATCTTGCTCACCATCACACTTTTCCCAGTAGTTCAAATATCCATTGATGAATCTTGTCTGAATCAGTTATGGTGATAATTTTATCATTTCATCTACATTAGTTGGCAATCTATGATAAGGAAAATATTGTTTATTGTTAAGAATTTATATTTTACAGTGGCTTAAAGTCTGTTATATTTTGCTACTGAAGTTTGGCCAAGATGAGCCCATTTAAGCTGCCTCCTTTGTGTTTTTTAACAAGTTATTATTTCTTAGCTCTTTCTTGAATTCTGATGAAATAAGATCTTCTAGAGTCAACTCTGTTTTGCTTTTCTTGCTCTGGCATCAGCTATTTCTTTTAGAAGTCCTGGTTCCTTTTGGTGTGGAATGGTATATAGAATCCAAGAACTGGGTGGTAGGTATGTTCATTGTTATTGGGTTATTTTTTCTTCTAGGCCCTTTCAGAGGACAAAGTTAGAAAGTTTACTTATTTTAAATGTAAATATACGTGTTGTGCAAATCATAAGGCTATACTGATATCTCTAATTAAGTCTGCACAAGTTTTCTCTTGCCTTCTTCCACTCCATGTATCTTCCTTCAACTGTCTTTAGAACACAAGTTTCCAACACCAGTGTGTTTGTCTTGTTAGTTCTGTAACACAAAGAGAATAGTTTGAGAATCGTTATATCCATACAACTACAAACAACAAACCTGTGAGGTTGAGTTGCAGATTTGTTTGCATTTCTTTTTATATTCAGACTGACTTATATCAGTTAATAACTGTGTTAAAAAATTCACAGTGATTGGATTCTTTTTTTTCTGGGTATTGTTTTCAGTTAGAACATTAAAGTTCATATTTTTTCCTTTTGTATTCAGCTTTCTGTTTTCCCCATTATTTGTTCCTTTAATTTTATTTATGAATATGTAAAACCCTTAATAAGATTGTAAAATCAAAATTGAACTAAGATACACTTGGAGGTTACCCTCTACCCTACTTAACTTCACTACCACGTCTGCCTTATTTCTGCCCATGCTCTGTTGGTAACCAACCACAGTTTCTGGTTATCCTTCCTGTTTTTTTTGTTTGTTTGTTTTTTGTTTTGTTTTATAAAAGTAAGGAGATACATACATGTATTTTTGGTTCCCCATTTTAAAATGAAGAATGCACACTACTTTTTATTTTGCTTTTTTTAATTTAGTGTACCTTGACTGTTAGTAAATTCATAAAATTCTCCCCTTTTACAGCTGCATAGTATTCCACTGTGTGAATATATCTTACTTTATATGTCTAGTCTCCTGTATAATGACACTTAGGTTGTTCCCAGTAGTTTACAATAGCAAATAATGCCGTATGAATAATCTGCAAATCTAGTAGCCAATACAAAGCTATTTTCAAATTTTTGGAGATGTATCTACAGAATAAATTGCAAAAGTGGGGATTGATGTCATAATCAAATAGTAAATGCATCAGTCAGTTCAGTTCAGTCGCTCAGTCGTGTCCAACTCTGCGACCCCATGAATCGCAGCACTCCAGGCCTCCCTGTCTATCACCATCTCCCGGAGTTCACTCAGACTCACGTCCATCGAGTCAGTGATGCCATCCAGCCATCTCATCCTCTGTTGTCCCCTTTTCCTCCTGCCCCCAACCCTTCCCATCATCAGAGTCTTTTCCAATGAGTCAACTCTTCTCATGAGGTGGCCAAAGAACTGGAGTTTCAGCTTCCTTCCAAAGAAATCCCAGGGCTGATCTCCTTTAGAATGGACTAGTTGGATCTCCTTGTAGTCCCAGGGACTCTCAAGAGTCTTCTCCAACACCACAGTTCAAAAGCATCAATTCTTCGGCGCTCAGCTTTCTTCACAGTCCAGCTCTCACATCCATACATGGCCACTGGAAAAACCGTACCTTTGACTAGACAGACCTTTATTGGCAAAGTAATGTCTCTGCTTTTCAATATGCTATCTAGGTTGCTCATAACTTTTCTTCAATGCATATGTATTGTATTAAGTACTGCCAAATTCCCAGGAGATTCTCTTCAGGTAGGAGAGAACTATTTTGCATTCCCATCAGCAGTATATGAGAATGCTTGTTTACCATAGCTTTGCCATATGTTTGTCAAGCTTTTGAAGTTTTCCTGATCTGGGGATTTAAGAAATGGTATCTCACTATATTGTAATTATTGTGACTTTATATAGCATGTTTTAATATTTGGTAGTGCCATTCTCATCTCATAGTTCTTTTTTTGTTTTAACAGGAATTTTGTGTTGATTGTTGTTTTAATATGAACTTTAGTGTTGACTTCCCTGATAGCTCAGTTGGTAAAGAATCCACCTGCAATGCAGGAGACCCCAGTTGGATTCCTGGGTCGGGAAGATCCGCTGGAGAAGGGATAGGCTACCCGCTCCAGTATTCTTGGGCTTCCCTTGTGGCTGAGCTGGTAAAGAATCCATCTGTAATACAAGAGACCTGGGTTTGATCCCTGGGTTGGGAAGATCGCCTGGAGAAGGGAAAAGCTACCCACTCCAGTATTCTGGCCTGGAGAATTCCATAGACTCTATAGTCCATGGGGTTGCAAACAGTGAAGACAAGACTGAGGGACTTTCACTTTTAGTGTTCATTTGTTCTAGTTTCAGAAATAAGCTTTTTTTTAAAAATTGGGAATCATATTAAATTAAAAATAATTACCTTAGGAGAATGGAAATGATGATATTACATTTACCTACCCAGGAAAAACAGAAGTCTTCTATTCAAATCCTTTTGTGTCATTCAGGAATTTATAAAATAGTTATCCTTTTATAGGTTTTTGACATTTCTTAAATTTATTCTTCTGTATATTATCATTTTTCTTCCTATTGTAAGTGTAGTTTTCCATTGTATCTTCTGAGTAGTTACTGTTTATTTGTATGAAAGTTATTGTGTTTTTTTATTGTAATCTGGTGCCTTACTCAATTTTTTTGCCATTTGTATTAGTTAGCATTGATTAAGAAAGTTTTTAGACATACTAATGTGTCATCTGCAAGAAGGGATAGCTTTACTTTTTTTCTAAATTTTATGCATTTAATAATTTTCTTTTGTCTATATTGGCCACATTTAAATAGTTGGGGAGATGAGGGCATCTTTTCCTTGTGTTGATACTGATCTTGGTTTTATGTTTCTATTATTTTCTTGTTGAATAAGATACTGCTTGCTGTGTGTTCTTGATGCAGTCTTCTCTCTTTTGGCCACAAGGCATGTGAGATCTCCAACCACTGGACCACCAGGAAAGTCCCCTTGATGCAGTCTTAAGTCTATATGTTCTGTTAACATATTAATAGTATTTCTATGTTTGTGTATTGAATGAACAATACTGTTAGATTTGAAAGTCAGATTTAGTGATATCCTTCATATGTTTATCCACTAGTGTTTGATTTTGTAAAATCTGTAATAACAGATAATAACTGTTTGAGAGGAACTAACACTGATTTTTAAAAATTTTAAACCTTATTTTGTGGCCTATGTTTGAATGTGAATATTTCTCATATTCTAGCAGTTTAACAAATAAATAAAAATCGGCTAAAATAATAAATGATAACTTTGGAGGAAAATTCAGTTCAGTTCAGTTCAGTCGCTCAGTCGTGTCTGAAAGGTTGCCACCCCGTGAATTGCAGCACACCAGGCCTCCCTGTCCATCAACAACTCCTGGAGTTCACTCAAACTCATGTCCATTGAGTCGGTGATGCCATCCAGCCATCTCATCCTCTGTCATCCCCTTTTCCTCCTGCCCCCAATCTCTCCCAGCATCAGAGTCTTTTCCACTGAGTCAACTCTTCACATGAGGTGGCCGAAGTACTGGAGTTTCAGCTTTAGCATCATTCCTTCCAAAGAAATCCCAGGGCTGATCTCCTTCAGAATGGACTGGTTGTATCTCCTTGCAGTCCAAGGGACCCTCAAGAGTCTTCTCCAACACCACAGTTCAAAAGCATCAATTCTTTGGCCTTCTTCACAGTCCAACTCTCACATCCTTATATGACCACTGGAAAAACCATAGCCTTGACTAGACGGACCTTTGTTGGCAAAGTAATGTCTCTGCTTTTCAATATGCTATTTAGGTTGGTCATAACTCTCCTTCCAGGGAGTAAGCGTCTTTTAATTTCATGGCTGCAGTCACCATCTGCAGTGATTTGGGAGCCCCCCAAAATAAAGTCTGACACTGTTTCCACTGTTTCCCCATCTATTTGCCATGAAATGATGGGACTAGATGCCATGATCTTCATTTTCTGAATGTTGAGCTTTAAGCCAAATTTTTCACTCTACTCTTTCCCTTTTAGAGGCTTTTTAGTTCCTCTTCGCTTTCTGCCATAAGGGTGGTGTCATCTGCATTACCTTCGTCTATTTGTCCATTAAAAACTCGTCACTATTTTATACTATGCTGGCCATTGCATCACTTTTTATACAAAAACAAGACAATAATTTTTAATTCATTGGTTGATTTTTATGTTATTAAGACTAGGATAAACTATGATTTGATAATGGTTTGATTTTTATATTCTCAACATAAGATGTAATTGTCTTTATTTAAAAGTTATCTTTATAGGTTATCTACTGTGAGGAGATGAAAAGCAAATTCACACTTTAGTTTCAACCTGAAATCTTAATCCATTATCACTAAATCAAATGTGTTATATTTTACATTGTATATTTGCTCCTCAGAATTAGATACAATTTGGATATTAAAGTCCTGCTAGTTCTGAGAGTTGCTTGGAGCATTCCTCCTTTATCCCCCTGTTTAACAAACTATGGGGGTTAGTTTAAATAAGTATGTGTATGTGTGCGTGCACACATACAGAGCTGTTTTTTAGCTTCAAGCAAATTGGTTGGTAATTTCTTGGTCAGTTTTTGATCATATCAGATTTATAGATATGTACCTTGTATATTTAAGTTTTATACCTTAAAGGAGCTAAGTTGAGATAGACATTAAATATTATATGCACATTTGCTTGAGGAGCCTAAAAACTTAGATTCCTAAAAATAGGAGTAAGAACTATGTACTTAACAACCATTGGCTATGACTACTGAATCTATCAATTCATAACACCATTATTTTGAATTAAGGGATTTTAAGAAGGTGGTCTAGCCCCAGGCTTTTTGGTAGTGTAGAAACAAGGATATTTTTCCTGGTGGGCCTGCATGAGGATAATTGACTGGTTTTATATCACTATTACTGAATGATGGGAGGGGGAATGTAGAGGCCAATTCAGAGCTGCCTTTACTACTCTGTTGTGATTTAAAAGGAATACATGCAGAAGGTTGTGGAGCTTTCTTTTTTACTACAAAACATGACCTTTACTTTAAGATGATTTTACTGACTTATACTGTCTGTGAGGCATAGATATTATATTGTTGTCTGGGGGTGGTGATAAATATGCACGTGATTTATCATTTGTATCCTGCAGTCTTATCTCTTTCTCTTTCCTGTTCAGAGGATTATGTTTGTAAGAGAGGTGAGTATTACTGGAAAGCCTACAACAGAATAACAATCACTGGGAAAAGTCGCTTTTTCTCTTAAATGTTCCCTATTTTAAATGTTTTTCTTGGAAAAACTTAAATTAACATATTTGGTAAAGCTAGCCACTTTTTTTTTTTTTTAATAACCAGAAATACTAATTTAAAGTTTTTCAGTCGGATACATTATTTTTTAGATGGAGACCTCTACTGGAAGTATGAAGCAATAGATGAATTTTATTATACATTGTAAAATATCTAAACAAAGGAATGTATAGGGAGATTTATTTTAAAATTAGTCAAGGTAAAGTATCCTAGAGATCCTTTTGAAGAATCTTTCTGTGGTACTTTAGATAATAATGTACTTTTGGTTTTATGACATCATCTTAAGTTTTTAAAAAGCAGGATTTTGTTTTTTCTTACTTGTTTATTGAATTTGGCTTGTGCCTAGCACTATACTAAATGATTTACAATAATTCATTTCTTCTTCATACCTCCCAATCACATAGGTACTGTTACTATTATACTGATGTTATAGAAGAGAAAATAGGACAAAAGAGTTTAAGAATCTTGTCCAAGGTCACACAGTAATTTTAGGAGCTAGTATTTGAACCTGGGCCATCTGGCTCTAAAAAGGGTGCTGTATTGTTTTCTCTGAAGTACACATGATTTCATCTTTATAAAAAAGTGTATGAAGACAAGCTCCTGAAGGGAATATGAAAATGGTTGGGGTAGTTGTGGGATTGTGGCTTTTTATTTAAAATCTTTTAATGTATCTTTTTACAATAAGATGTGTGCCATAGTACAGTTTATAGTAGAGTTCATTTTTACAAATATTCATCTCACTGGATTTTTACAGCTTTACCAAATAGACATTTTCTTGTTCTTATAGATGAGGGGAAAAACCTTTATCATTGCTAAAAGTAATCTTAAAGTAATGCTAAAAGTAATCTTAAAGCTCCTAATTCAATATTGATACATTATAGTTGGGACTGAATCAGATCCCCTGCCTTGGGGAGGTTCTTAGGAACTCAGATAGGTACAGTAGGCCTCTTACCAAATGGGAAATCGAATTTGGGGAATTCTGAATGAATTGAAAAGTTCTAAACGGAATTAGTAGTTTAGTATGCCATTGATGTCGCCTTAAGCATAACCTTTTCTTGTGTGGTTTTATGAAACAAGCACCAGGAGTCAGTTCTAGCTGCAGAATATAAATTAGCATTGTGATTAATGTGGCATTTTGTGCAGCTTTATGTAGCACTTAATTTTTTTTTTTTAGATTAAATGGACACTAATGTGTCTCTATCTCATTTTATAAGCTAAAATAGAATAGAATCCTGTGTTAGGAAAGAGTGGATAACAGAGTGTTACTGATTTTGTTCATAGTATTCATACTATCATGTGAAGATCCAAGGGTTTTGCAAATAACTACTAGTTCTGAAGAACTGGACACTGAAAATGTTGGAGGCACTTTGGGGGTCAGGCATGGTGTGTTAATTATCATCATAATAATAGCTAACATTTATTGAACTTCACTCTTTTCCAGGCATTTTGCTCAACCTGCATTATTCTAATCCTTAAAACCTTCTTATAAGATTGACACCAACCTCATTATAGATGAGGGAACTAAGATTTAGAGAAGTTAAGTAACTTGCACAAGGTCACACAACTACAAAGTGGTGGAGCTGGAATTTGATCCAGGTCTTTTGCCACCAGAGATCAGACTTGTAACCAATACAGAATATTGCCCTTTACTTGTTCAGTGAATAATGACTGATCGTTTATCATCTCTCAGACACTATTCTATGCACTAGACGTATGTCAATAATGAAAACAGAAAAATCTTTCCCCTTTGGAGCTAAAGGAGACAGATAGTAAATAAGTAAAAGCAGCTGTGTTAGATAATGACTCTTTGCGATCCCGTAGACGGCAGCACACCAGGCTTTCCTGTCCTTCACTATCTCCTGGAACTTGCTCAAACTCATGTCCATTGAGTCGGTGATGCCATCCAACCATCTCATCCTCTATCATCCCCTTTTCCTCCTGCCTTCAATCTTTGCCAGCATCAGGGTCTTTTCCAGTGAGTGTGCTGTTCACATGAGGTGGCCAGAGTATTGGAGTTTCAACTTCAGCACCAGTCCTTCCAATCAATATTCAGGGTTGATTACCTTTAGGTTTGACTGATTTGATCTCTTTGCAGTCCAAGGGACTCTCAAGAGTCCTCTCCAACATCACAGTTCAAAAACATCAATTCTTCAACACTCAGCCTTCTTCATGGTCCAACTCTGACATCTAATCATGACTACTGGAAAAACCATAGCCTTGACTATACGGACCTTTGTCAGCAAAGTAATGTCTCCGATTTTTAATATGTCTTCTAGGTTTGTCATAGCTTTTCTTCCAAGAGCAAGCGTCTTTTAAATTCATGGCTGCAGTCACCATCTGCAGTGATTTTTGAGCCCAAGAAAATAAAGCCTGTCACTGTTTCCATTGTTTCCCCATCTATTTGCCATGAAATGATAGGAACGGATGACATATTAGAAGGCTAATAGTTGGTGAAAAATGAGGATTTGTACCAATGAGTTTCATAGCTCTTGAGGTGGTGATAAGTAGCAATATTTTGGGTATCTAAAGTTTCAAATCTAAAATTTTAAGGCTTTAAGTAGCAAATACCTACGCAGATACTTACGAAAACCTATCACATGTCAAGTTTCATACTGTTTAAATTATAAACTTTATTTTTCTTAATTATCATAGTTTAGTAACACATGCTCATTGTACACAATCTAGAAAATAGGAGGGGAAAATAATGAGCACTATTGATATCATCTGAGCTAGGCTTATGGCTCAGATGATAAAGAATCTGCCTGTAATGCACGAGACCTGGGTTTCATCCCTGGGTCAGAAAGATCCCCTGGAGAAGGGAAGGGCAACCCACTCCAGTATTCTTGCCTGGAGAATTCCATGGACAGAGGATCCTGGTAGGCTATAGTCCACGGGATCACAAAGAGTCGGGCAGGATTGTGCGACTAACTTTTCACTTTCATGGGCTTCCTGGTAGCTCAGCTGGTAAAGAATCTGTCTACAGTGCAGGAGAACTCGGTTTGATTCCTGGGTCGGGACGTTCCCCTAGAGAAGGAATAGGCTACCTACTCCAGTATTCTTGGGCTTCCCTGGTGCCTCACACAGTAAAGAATCCACCTGCAGTGCAGGAGACCTGGATTTGATCCCTGGGTTGGGAAGATCCCCTGGAGGAGGGCATGGCAACCCATTCCAGTATTTTTGCCTGGAGAATCCCCATGGACAGAGAGGTGCCTGGTGGGCTACAGTACATGGGGTCACAAAGAGTCGGACATGACTGAGTGACTAAGCACAGCTCACGTTAATATCGTATCTTAGCATGTTTTCTCTTAGTCTTTTGTCATAAAGATTGAACCTAAAAATCTGTCTATGGTAAACTGACTCTGTGTTTTCCTAGTAAAACGTTAACTCTTTAGAGCAAGAAACGTGCTCTTTATTTCTCTATTTTGGGTATCTACCACAGTATCTGCTTTATAAGTTAAGTGCTGGGTACTGCTTCTTTTGTTTGAATTAACTGTGCTAATCAGTTGGGTGCCATATTCTTGCACATTCTTTAAGGAGATATTGTGTCTTTTTTTTTCATTTGTTTTGAGGTTTGGTGAATGAGCAGTTAGTATGTGTTGGTAGACTTAGTATACTCTGTACTTAAGCCATACTTTTATGTTTAGAGTTTTCTGTAAGTTTTTCTCGTTTTTCTGCCTTTGTATTTGCTGTTTTCTCTGCCTGGAACTCCTTTCCTTTTTTCTGTGCCTGACATATTCCTATCTGTCTTTGAAAATTTTTAACATGACTGTCACCTCTAAAAAACCTTCTGTTAACTTTTCAAACAGCTCAAGTGATCCTTCTTTAGGGTCCCACTCCCCCCACCCCCCATTTATATCTCTTTTCTAAACATTGCTATAATGATTTTTTCATGTCTGTCTGTATAGCACTGTTAGCCCAAGATGTAAGGACTTAGTTTTATGTATCGTTACAGCCCCATCATCATAATACAGTGCTTTAGTGCATAGGAGTTTACTATGTGGCTAATGGGATCGATGAATGAATGCTGAAAAGGGTCACTGAAGTAAGAAAAGAAGGAAATCAGTTTAGTTTGAGGGTAGAGAGAAGCTTATGGAAGAGGCCTCGAACTTTGCATCAAAAGACTAGTTGGAGGGGGGAGATGGAAGACTTTTTTGGTATGAGGAAAGTGGGAATTGAAGGTATGCAGTATGTTTAGTTTTGTAAATGAACCTTGCTGCGTCAGAGGGTTTGTGCATGTGATTGATGGAAGGTAAGATGGCGACCAAAGATTGGTACCACATTATGGGAGACCGGAAATCAGGGCAAGGTGTTTGACCTTTTTTATTGTTTTAGGAGATGAACAAATTCTTGATCAAAATGATGTTGGGGGATAATTAGTTTTATATTGGTATAGGTGTGAATTAGGGGAAAGTAGTGGGAGGAATGACAGACACACCTGCCTGAGTGATCAGAAAATGGGATATTATTTTTATCGTGTATTCAGATAAAATATTATTTGAATTTCTACTTCTATATTTTGCACTTTTAAAATGGAAGTAAATTGACATAACTGTATATTAGTTTCAGATGTACGATGTAAGTGATTCAATATTTGTATACATTGCAAAATGATCACAAGTCCATTAACTTCGGTCATCATACATAGTTGATTTTTTAAATTTTATTTTATTTTTTAATTGAAGTAGAGTTGATTTTAAATGTTGTGTTTCAGGTGTACGACAAAGTGATTAGTTATATCTATTCTTTTTCAGATTCTTTTCCATTAAAGGTTATTACAAGATACTGACAATAGTTCCCTATGCTATATAGTAGATCATTATTTATTTTGTATATAGTAGGGTTTATCTCTTAATCCCAAACTCCTAATTTATCCCTCTCATTCATAATTGATTTTTTCCCTTATGATTAGAACTTTCAAGATGTATTCTGCTAGCTTCTTTCAAATATGCAGTACAGTATTATTAACTATAGTCATTATGCTGTACATAACATCCCCATGACTTACTCATTTTATAAATGGTGATTTGTACTTTTTGACCCCCATCACCCAATTCCCACCCCAGTTCACCTCCAAGCAACCACCAATCATTTGTCTGTCTCATTGAGGTTGGTACTATGCTAAGTGAAATAAGTCAGACAGAAAAAGATAAATACCATATGATCTCAGTTATATGTGGAATCAAATAAGCAAACAAAAAAACAGGGATTGCAAAGAGTTGAACCCAACTTAGTGACTAAACAGCCAACAGCCAGCATCATTAGTTTACAGTCATATAAAAATTTGGGTTTTATATATATTATTAGTTCAGTTTATCTTCTAGCTCTGTGCTGAAAGGAACTTTTTACAATTTCATCTCTAAGTTCACTTTAAAAGGTTATTTATTTTGGTTGTGCTGTCTCTTTGTTGCTCTGTGCAGGCTTTCTCTGGTTGTGGCAAGCAGGGGCTACTCTCTAGTTGTGGTGTCAGGCTTCTGATTTTGGTGGCTTCTCTTGTTGTGGAGCTCGAGGGCGTGGGCTTTACTAGTTTCAGCCCATAGGCTCGGTAGTTGTGGTGCACAAGCTTAGTAGCTCCGTGGCATGTGGAAAATCCTGAACCAGTGATTGAACCTGTCTCGCCTGCCTTGGGAGACAAATTCTTAACCACTGGACCACCAGGGAAGTGCCCCTCCACCCCCTTTTTTTTCTTAACAAGCTCTGGATCTCAGCACTTCTGCTCCAGTAACTTAGCAATCTTTTTTCCTTCTGTTTTCTCAAAAACATGTGAAACAGGATCTAGTCGGGATAAGTGTTTATCTATACTCATGATGAAATCAGGATGAACTGAAGACAGGTACATATCCATTTAGAGTTCTTTAGATTGTTTTCTAATATTGGGTATTCCTGGACATGCATTTGTGTAACTAGTATATGTGGATTATTTTGGAAAAGGTGTTTGGGAATAAGAAAAATGATCTAGTGGAATATGTGGGGCTTTGTTGTTACTTGGAATCTTATTTTGACACTACAATGATTTGATTTGGTTTGAACATTTCTATATTTTCCCTACTTGTGAGTGATTTTTAAATAGTGATCACAGAGCTTGAAGTGAAGTGAAAAGTTGCTCAGTCGTGTCTTACTCTTTGTGACCCCATGGACTATACATTCCATGGAATTCTCCAGGCCAGAATACTGGAGTGCGTACCCTTTCCCTTCTCCAGGGGATCTTCCCAAGCTAGGGATTGAACTCAGGTCTCCTGCATTGCAGGCGGATTCTTTACCAGCTGAGCCACAAGAGCAGCCCAAGAATACTGGAGTGGATAGCTTATCCCTTCTCCAGCGAATCTTCCTGACCCAGGAATTCAACTGGGGTCTCCTGTATTGGAGGTGGATTCTTTACCAACTGAGCTATCAGGGAAGCCAACCTTTCAAAACCTCAGATTATCTCCATTTTCACTAGCAATCCCTAGCCCCTTTCAGTGTTTTTCAGGTGGCTACCACTGTTTCAGCATCAAATCCAAACTGAAAACATCCAGGCACAGCATTATCCAGTAGAACTTTCTGCAACGATGGAAATGCTCTGTGTCTGCACTGTCCCATACGGCAGCCACTAGTCCTGGGTGAACACTGAGCGCTTGATATGTAACTAGTCTGACTGAGGAACTGAATTTTTAATTTTACTTAATTTTAATTAATTTAATTTAAAATAGCCACCTGTGCCTAGTGGCTATCAGAGAGTGCATGTCTAGAGGAAGAAGAGAAACCTTGAGTATCAAGAGCGGGAAAGTTTTTCCTAGAAGTCCCCCACTGGATTTTCCCAGGTGTCTCTTTGGTCCAAAGTCAGTCACATGCCTACTCCTAAATCAAATATTAGCAAGGAAAACCATTTCCCCAGGTAGCTTAAAATAATCAGGATTCAGTGCCAGCACAGTGGACCCGGCCATGCCTGGGTGGGCGTGGGCAGCCGGGCATGGAAGGGTTCAGAGGGGCCAAGCCAGCCCGTGGTGGGTGAGGGGCCCAGCTGGAGCCAAAGCTGTGGCTGCGAAGCTTCTGGGCCCTTCACTTCTCCCTCCCTTGTGAGGTTTATAGGTTGGGCATTAAAGAGATGCTGACAGTGTCAAATCTGTAGGACCTTGCCAGGGGAATCAAAGCTAGGGCTAGTAAAAATTACCTCCACCCCAGCTCATCTTAGTGTGTGAAGAAGTATGTAACTGGACAACATTCTAACTGTAAATAGAGGACTGGTATTCCTAAATGATAATAATCTGGTGTTTTGAATAATGTTAATTTTTCCTAAACTTCCTTGCCTATAATATCCAAGGCATGGGTTTACTTTTGCCTATAAGAGCAGAGGAGGTTATAACATGGACAAAATATGGAACACTCTCTATGACATTCAGAGAAATATCAGGAATGTTCGCTTTGTTGCCTACCAGTGAGGCCTCACCCTTCCAAGCTACAGCCTGAGTTAAGCAGAGAAGTTCAGTCCATTCCTTTCTCTGCATCTTTATTACAAGGAAAAAGTTTAAAATTCTAAAGAAATATCTAGTCTCCTTTCATTGTACAATTTGGGATGATGGGCTAAGGACTGGTTTTCCTTTATTTTGCTGTTTGAGGTTTTATTTTACCTTATACTTTTTAAAATGTTACTCATTTTATTTCTGGCTGTGCTAGGTCTTCATGGCTCCATGCCTACTTTGTTTAATTGTGGTGTGCTGCTCTCTCGGTGTAGTGCGTGGGCTTCTCTTTGCAGTGGCTTCTCTTGTTGTGGAGCACAGGCTCTAGGTTCTCAGGTTTATTAGTTGCAGCTCCTGGGCTCTAGAGCACAGGCTCAGTTGTTGTGGTGCATGAACTTAATTGCTCTGCGGCATGTGGAGCATTCCTGGACCAGGGATCACACCTGTGTCTCCTGTGTTGGCAGGTGGACTCTACTACTGAGCCACCAGGGGAAACCCTGACTTTTATACATATACATATACATATACATATATATATATATATATATATATATATATATATATATGGTCCCATCACTTCATGGGAAATAGATGGGGAAACGGTGGAAAAGTATCAGACTTTATTTTTTGGAGCTCCAAAATCACTGCAGATGGTGATTGCAGCCATCAAATTAAAAGACACTTACTCCTTGGAAGGAAAGTTACGACCAACCTAGATAGCATATTCAAAAGCAGAGATATTATTTTGCCGACTAAGGTCCGTCTAGTTGGCTGTGGTTTTTCCTGTGGTCGTGTATGGATGTGAGAGTTGGACTGTGAAGAAAGCTGAACACTGGAGAATTTATGCTTTTGAACTGTGGTATTGGAGAAGACTCTTGAGAGTCCCTTGGACTGCAAGGAGATCCAACCAGTCTATCCTAAAGGAGACCAGTCCTGGGCGTTCATTGGAAGGACTGATGCTGAAGCTGAAACTCCAGTACTTTGGCCACCTCATGCGAAGAGCTGATTCATTGGAAAAGACTCTGATGCTGGGAGGGATTGGGGGCAGGAGGAGAAGGGGACGACAGAGGACAACATGGCTGGATGGCATCACCGACTTGATGGACATGAGTTTGGGTAAACTCCCGGAGTTGGTGATGGACAGGGAGGCCTGGCGTGCTGCGATTCATGGGGTTGCAAAGAGTCGGACACGACTCAGCGACTGAACTAAACTGATATATATAATTTCTTCATTTTTAAATTTAGTTTTAATTGGAGGATGATTGCCTTACAATGTTGTGTTCTGCCATACGACAACATGAATCAGTCATAAATACATGCGTATCAACTCCCTCTTGAACCTCTCTCCCACTCTTGCCCCATATTATATGATAAGGACTGGTTTTCTTCACAGAGATCCTTAAGTCATTATCTTCAAGTTGTCGATTAGGTGGGCTGTGCAAAAAGTGCTCTTACTTAAATAGAATTTGGAGACTTGTTCAAGGTTTTAGAGTTAAAAATGGAAGGTTATGAACCCTCATAGGTGAATTAACAAATATTTAGTATGGAGTGTTGGTAGGATTAGGCTTATAATACTTGACTGCAAATTCTTCCTACTGTTGTCACTGAATGCAATTTGAGAAAACGTTTCAATTAGATCTTTAATTTTGTGGATTGTTTTATATTCTTGAATAGCCATGTGGTTCCTTCAGTTAACCATTAGTAAGGACATTCGCCAAGAAATGTATTTGCTCTCCAGTATTTTTTCTAATATAGTCCATTTAGTGAATATACAAATACAAAGATCACAATATTGAATTGTCATTTGTCAATTCCTTATGAAAAACTGTATTTCCACTGACAAAGTGATCTTTCAAGACAGCACAAGTTTTGTTTTTCTGGTAGAAAGCTTATATTGTCTTTTGATGTAATGCATAGTTCTTTCTTGAGAACAATATAGAAGATAAATAATTGGACATATATTAGGAAATGATTAATATGTGAAACAGCCATTTAAGACATTTTGCTAAATCAGGATTTAGTGCAGCTTCTTAGACTTTCTAATACTCCACAAGATGACATTGACCCAAACTCTATTAGAATACTGATTTCTTTGCTGTTATAAACATTAAAATAATAGTGACTTATACATGACATAAGTTTATTTTTCATGTAACTGTCCAAACATAAATAGGACTGGTAATATGGCTATAAGGAAGCCCTTCAGCCTCTTATATACCCTCTACTTCTATCTCATGGCACCATATGTATATGGCAGCTCCAGCACCTGCCACAGCATCACAGAATGAAAAGAGGTAAGGAACCCTTTCTCTCTTAAGGGCCCTTGCCTTTCCATTGACTGGAATTTTTTCATACAAAGGAGACTTGGGTGCTTTCCCACTGGCTCAGTGGTAAAGAATCCATCTGCAGTGCAGGAGACACAGGAGATGAGGGTTCAGTCCCTGGGTTGGGAAGATCCCCTCGAGGGAGAAATAGCAACCCACTCCAGTATTTTTGCTGGAAAAATCCCATGGACAGAGGGGCCTGGTGGACTACAGTCTGTGGGGTTGCCAAGGGTTGGACACGACTGAAGCAGCTGAGCACATGTACTGAACATTCATAAAATTCATCATAAAACAAGCCATAAAGGACACTTTCATACATTCCCTAAAATGTCACATGCAGATGTTTTGCTGAAAATTCTCTTGTGATAAAAGAACACAGACATGCCCATGTAAACACACATACTATATATGGATATATATATACATTATATGTGATATATGTATAGAGAATATGTGAGTGTATGTGCAGATGGTTAGCAGTCTCTGTTGTTCATTATTTTGAGTTACTTTCCCAGATGCTGAAGTGCCTTCTGAGTTACCACTAAGAGAACAGATTGTGCTTGATAGAACTTCAATCTTAGGTCTGTTGTATCGTCGCTCAGTCGTGTCCGACTCTCTGTGACCCCATGGACTGTAGCCTACCAGGTTTCTCAGTCCATGGGATACAGATATGTAGCCTGTGGGTTTAGAAACTTAGAGTGAATTAAGTGAAACATTTAGTTTCCAAAGATGTCTGAATGTATACTGAGTTTGTTAACCAGTTCTAATGATGTATATATGCATTTATGGGAATACAGTGAAATACAATATAATTTGATATGCACATACTTGATTTACAGGCTGTTTATCAAAAATAGATGTAATATGCAGAGTAAAATCGAGTAGTAATTTATTAAAATAAATACCTTTTTTTGTAGCTATTTTCTACAAAAGAAAAGAAGTGATCACTTGGATTTGTAGTCTACNCATTATGATCTAGAAGATTTTAGGTCTTATTTTAGGTTTTATTTTAAAATTAAATTATTACCAGTTTGAGATTGTAAAGATAATTGGTGCATGCATCTTACTGTAAATGGAGGAAAATGTGTATATTGAGCTATGTATATTAATTTAATAGATTCCATAGTATTTTGTATGTAAACATATGAACATTAATGATAGTTCCTTTTAGTGTAGTAATTTTGATAATGAATTCCAACTAAGACATTTCAACTTAGAAAACAATTTTAACTGCATTTTAAAGTAATACTCTACATTTAGGAAGTTTTATAGTTTAAAAATCACTTTCATGTATATGACATTTCAGAGTATCCTGGAGCTTGTTTTTAATGATTCTTTTTCTCTGATAAATGTTTTCAAATCTCTGATAAATGTTTTCAAATTAAAAAGTTTCTCTTTTTAAGTCTTAGTTGGATTTCATATATCTTTACATGTTTTTCTTTGTCATTCACCTCTAACTATTATAGAATTTCCTCAATAATTCACAAATTACTTTCTGGGCAAAAGATTTTTAAAATTCTCTTTTGATTGTCTTATTTATTTTGGTTTTAATTTATATCCTTATGCTTTGTGAACAGCTTGTATTTTGCTAATTTGGGGGTTATCAAGGTATCTTTGTAGCCTGTTACATGCTCAGTTTTTATGAATGTTCTGTGTAAGCTCACAAAGAATATAATCTTATGTTTGTTGTAATGTCATACCTCATCAGTCTTTAAAGGTAGCATTTTTCAAGTCTTTGACCTTTTTTTCATAATTTTTTTGCTTCATAATTTTTCAAGTGCAAATTAAGAACCTCTAGTTAGAATTGTTGATCTGTTGCTTCTGCACCAGATTTTTCAGTTGTTGCTTTATGTACACTGAGCCTGCACATTTATATTCACACTCATCTTGTTAACAGTACTCATATTTGTCTCAAATTGTTCCCATTCCCACCCCCTTCATTTTTCTTTTGTTGTTCTTGTGTTGCTTTTGGGAACATTTGATCAGTTGATCTTATTCTTTTCTGTGTGATCTCTCGCCCTCCTTGTCAGAAGCTTTGTCTCCATTTTTATTGAGATATAATTGACAGTTAATGTAAGTTTAAGGTGTACAGCATAATGATTTGACTTACATCAGGAAATAATTATTACAGTAAGTTTCAGTTCAGTTCATTCGCTCAGTTGTGTCCGACTCTTTGTGACCCCATGAACTGCAGCATACTAGGCCTCCCTGTCCATCACCAACTGCTGGAGTCTACCCAAACCCATGTCCATTGAGTTGGTGATGCCATCCAACCATCTCATCCTCTGTTGTCCCCTTCTCCTCCTAAGTTTAGTGGACATTATTTTATATAGATATAAAATTAAAATAATAGGAGAAAAGCTTTCTTTTTTATGATGACAACTCTTGAGATTTATTCTGTTGACAACTTTTGTGTGTAACACATAGCAGTGTTAATTATATTTATGTCATACATTGCACCCCTAGTACTTATTTATCATATATCTGGAAATTATTACCAGATAATAATTTCCTTTTGATTACCTTCATCCAGTTCTCCCTCCCCCAATCCCCTGCATCTGGTAAGTGCAAATCTGATCTCTTTTTCTATGCGTTTGTTTGTATGTTTGCTTTTGAAGTATAATTGACCTACAACAAATTAGGTCCTATTACACAACATAGTGATTTTCTTCTGTCATTTCAAAAGGATTACCACTGTAAATCTAATTACAATTTGTCACCATGGAAAGATACTGCTTAGTTATTGACTATATTCTCCACACTGTACCTTTTAAACTGGAGACTACTTCAATATTTTGCAACTGGAAGTTCATACCTCTTAATCTTACTCACATTTTTCTTTACTCCTCTACCCCAGTCCCACCAGGCAGCCACTTGTTTCATTATATCTATAACTCTTGCTCTGTTTTGTTATATTTGTTCATTTATTTTGTGTTTTCGATTCCACTTACAAGTGAAATCATACAGTGTTTGTCTTTCTCAGTCTGAGTATGCTGTAGGTCCAGTCATGTTTTGCAGATGGCGAGATTTCATTCTTTTTTATGCCTGAGTAATATTACAGTGTGTGTGTGTGTGTGTGTGTGTGTGTGTGTGTGTGTATCTTCGTCTGTTCATTATCTTTATCTGTTCATCTATTGATAGGCCCCTTAGATGGGTCTTATCTTGACTATTGTAAATAATGCTGCAATGAACATAACAGTTCATGTATTGTTTCTGATCAATGCTTTTGTTTTCTGTGGATAAAAACCTGGGAGTAGAATTGCTGGGTAATGTGGAATTCTCTTTTTATTATTTTGGAGAATCACCATACAGTTTTCTGTTAACGGTTGCCCGAAATTTCATTTCTACCTACAGTGCACCAAAGTTTATTGACTTTTTGCCCAGCGCTTCTTATTTGGTCTCTTTTTGATGGTAGCCGTTCTAAAAGGTGTGAGGTGATATCTCATTGTGGCTTTGATTTGCATATTCCCAATGATTAGAGATGTTGGACATCTTTTCATGTGCTCTTTGGCTGCTTGTATTTTTTCTTTGGAAAATGTCTGTTCACATCCGATGCCCGTTTTTTGTTGCTTTCATGTTGAGTTGTATGAATTCCTTGTATAGTTTGGTATTAAACCCGTGTCAGGTATATTGTTGGCAGATATATTCTCCATTCAATAGTCAGCCTTTTCACTCTTTGCTATGCAGAAGTTTTTCAATTTGATGTGGTTCCATTTGTTTATTTTTGCTTGGTTCCCTTACCTGAAGACACATATCCTAAAAAATATTACTAAGACCAGTATCAAAGAGACTATTGCCTATAAGTTTTTTCTAGAAGATTTTTGCTTTCAAATCTTAAATTTAGGTAAGAATTTAATCCTGTTTGAATTTATTTTTTTGGATGATGTGAGAGAGTAGTCCAGTTTTTCATGTAGCTATTCAGTTTTCCCAACAGCCTTTATTGAAAGGGCTATATTTTCTCCATTGCATATTTTGTCTCCTTTGCTGTAGATTAATTGGGTTCATTTTTGGCTCTCTGTTCTTTTTCCTTGATCTGTATATGTCTGTTTAGGGGCTGGGGCCACTGCCACACTATTTCGATAACTATTACTTTGTAGTGTAGTTTGAAATCAGAGAGTCCATCTTTGTTCTTTCTCAAGATCATTGTGGCTATTTACATTCTTTGTGTTTCCATACAATTTGGGAATTATTTGTTCCAGTTCTGTGAAATATGCCATAGATATTTTGATAGGGATTGCATTGAATCTGTAGTTTGCTTTGAGTAATATGTAACTACTTTGAGTAATAGGTAATAATTTTAACAATATTAATTCTTGCACTCCAGGAACAGAACTTTTACCTTCTAAGTTAGATTAATTTCTAAGTATTTTGTTCTTTTTAATGCAGTTGTGAATGGGATTTCTATCTTAATTTCTCTTTCTGATAACTTTGTTGTTAGTGTATAGAAGTACAACAGCTTTTTGCATACTAATTTTATATCCTTCAGCTTTACCAAATTCATTGATGAGTTCCAGTAGTTTTTTGGTGGTGTCTTTAGGGTTTTCTATGTATAGTATCATGTCATCTCCTAACAGTGGAAGTTTTACTTCTTTCTTTTATATTTGGATTCCTTTTATTTCTGTCTGATTGATGTGGTTAGGACTTCCAGTACTGTGTTGAATAAAAGTGCTGAGAGGGGGCATCCTTGTCTTGTTCCTGATCTTAAAGGAAATGCTTTCAGTTTTTCGATATTGAGTATGGTCTTAACTGTGGACTTAACGTAATATGGCCTTTGTTATGTTGAAGTATGTGCCCTCTGTGCCCACTCTGTCGAGAGGTTTTTGTTTCTGTCTATACAAAGTGAAGTAAAAGTTGCTCAGTCGATCCGACTCTCTGTGACCCCATGGACTGTACATTCCATGGAATTCTCCTGGCCAGAATACTGCAGTGGGTAGCCTTTCCCTTCTCCAGGAGATCTTCTCAACCCAGGGATCGAACCCAGGTCTCCCACATTACAGGCAGATTCTTTACCAGCTGAGCCACAAGGGAAGCCCTCTCTCTATACAAAAGAACTATACAAAAGAGATCTTAATGACATGGGTAACCACAGTGGTGGTTCACATAGAGCCAAGATCCTATAGTGTGAAGTCAAGTGGTACTATGAACAAAGACAGTGGAGGTGATGAAGTTTCAGCTGAGCTATTTCAAATCCTAAAAGTTGATGCTGTTAAAGTGCTATACTCAATATGCCAGCAAATTTGGAAAACTCAACAGTGGCCACAGGACTGGAAAAGGTCAGTTTTCATTCCAATCCCAAAGAAGGACAATGCCAAAGAATATTCACTACTGCACAATTATGCTCATTTCACATGCTAGCAAAATAATGCTCAAAATCCTTCAATCTAGGCTTCAACAATATGTGAAGGGAGAACTTCCAGATGTACAAGCTGGATTTAGAAAAGGCAGAAGAACCAGAGATCAAATTGCCAACATCCGTTGGATCATAGAAAAAGTGAGAGAATTCCCGAAAAACATTTACTTAGGCTTCATTGACTACTCTGAAGCCTTTAACTGTGTGGATCACAGTAAACTGTGGAAAATTCTTCAAGAGATAGGTATACCAGACCACCTTACTTGCCTCCTGCAAAACCTGTTCTCAGGTCAAGAAGCAACAGTTAGAACTGGACATGGAACAATGGACTGGTTCCAAAGTGGAAAAGGAGTATGTCAAGGCTGTGTATTGTCACCCTGCTTATTTAACTTATATGCAGAGTATGTCACATGAAATGCCAGGCTGGATGAAGCACAAGCTGGAATTAAGATTGCAAGGAGAAATATCAATAACCTCAGATATGCAGATGACAACACCCTAATGGCAAAAAGTAAAGAGGAGTTAAAGATCCCCCTCATGAAAGTAAAAGAGAATGAAAAAGCTGGTTTAAAAACTCAACATTCAAAAAACGAAGATCATGGTGTCTGGTCCCATCACTTCATGGCAAATAGATGGGGAAACAGTGACAGACTTTATTTTATTGGGCTCCAAAATCACTGTGGATGGTGACTGCAACCATGAAATTAAAAGATGCTTGCTCTTTGGAAGAAAAGCAGTGACAAACCTAGACGGTGTATTAAAAAAGCAAAGACATCACTCCACCGACAAAGGTCCGTCTAGTCAAAGCTATGGTTTTTCCAGTAGTCATATACAGATATGAGAGCTGGACAGTAAAAAAGGGTGAATGCCAAAGAATTGATGCCTTTAAACTGTAGTGCTGGAGAAGACTCTTGAGAGTCCCCTGGACTGCAAGGAAATCAAACCAGTCAATCCTAAAGGAAATCAACAGTGAATTTTCGTTGGAAGGACTGATGCTGAAGCTCCAATACTTTGGCCACCTGATACGAAGAGCTAACATGGAAACACCCTCATGCTGGAGAAGATTGAAGGCAGGAGGAGAAGGGGACAAGAGAGGATGAGATGGTAGGATGACATCACCGACTCAATACACATAAGTTTGAGCAAGTTCCTGGAGATAATGAAGGACAGGGAAACCTGGCATGCTGCAATACATGGGCTCGCAAAGAGTTGAACACGACTGAGCGACTGAACAACGATAACAAATGTCTGTGTAGTTTTCTTATGAAAGGCTCCAATTTCACTCTTTTATGTTTAGGTATAGTCTTTTTTCTTATGTTCTTAGTACTCAGCTGTTTCAATCTGAAATCAAATACTGAGTCTTGTAAAATTCTTGGCCAGTATTTTTTTTTTTTATTCTTCCCCTTCATTTTTCCTTTACTTTGCTTGTGGAATTTCTGTTGGATAGATATTTGCTGCTGCTGCTAAGTCACTTCAGTCGTGTCCGACTCTCTGCGACCCCATAGACGGCAGCCCGTCAGGCTCCGCCGTCCCTGGGATTCTCCAGGCAAGAACACTGGAGTGGGTTGCCATTTCCTTCTCCAGTGCGTGAAAGTGAAGTCACTCAATCATGTCCAACTCTTTGCCTCCACATGGACTGCAGCCCAACAGGCTCCTCCATTCATGGGATTTTCCAGGCAGGAGTACTGGAGTGGGGTGCCATCGCCTTCTCTGGATAGATGTTTACACCTATGCTATTGATACTTTCCCTATTTTGCTTTTACTTTTTACGATTTCATTGCTCTCTGATGTTCTTTGGGACATGTCCTGGGTTCAACCTTAATGATTACTCAATGCTTTTCACTTCTGTCCATTCTGTTACTCATACCATTTAAACATTACTTCAATTATTATATTTTTATAGCCAGTTGCTTCTTAATTGATTATTCCTGCTTCATGCTTCTAGCCTTTTCCCATGTCTGTTTATTATGATTGTTCAAAATTGTTTTGGGGAGACCTCCCTGGCAGTCCAGTGGTTAAGACTCTGTGCTTCCACTGCAGGGGGTGTGGGTCTGATCCTTGGTTGGAGAACTAAGATCCTGCCTGCTACATGGTACATTCAAACAATTAAAAATTTTTTTAAATTGTTTTTGGGATTGATTCTGCTCCTTTAAATTATTTCTCATGCATTTGGGTGTATTTACTTCTACTCCCTGTATTAGTGATGGTTCAATGTTTCTTTATTTTCCACTCTGTATTACTCTTATAATTCTCAGATGCTAGTTGATTCAGAGGGTGAGAAATGGATATATACCAAGTTCATCCATTCTTGACAGTTTACCCATATGTTGCTTCTGTTTCTTAGAAGGGACATTCCTCTCTTCTGTCTGCAGACAGAGGAGTGTATGAATGCAGACACTCCTCTGTATGCATTCCTCTCTTCTGTTTCCGTTCTGATGTCTGGTTGTTTCTGCTGGTTTCCTACACTAAAATAGTGGTACCATGGGCAGAAATCTACCTCAGAAAATGCAGCTTAATAAAAGGGCACACAACTAAAATTCCTAACCCCATTTATTCTCCTAATCAGTGGTTGCTGGTTTTCGTATGCTCTGTGACTCCCTAACTATACCCTACCATTATCTGTATCTTCAAGGGTTACTGAACTAGATTCTGAGATTGATCAATGTTTGTATTATTTTACTGTCACTTCCGCTGTATTCATAAGAAGGAGTTAGCAGCCAGCAGATGGTGCGGGATTTTACCTTTTCAGGGACCAAAACGCATATCTTACTTTTACAGGTAATGGCTCTCAGTTAGTATTGAATTTCTTTAAAGTTCTCAGAACATCTTGGAGTATTGTTTTTATGAACAAATAAGATGGAGATAAATGTATCTTTTAACAATTTATATCTCTTTCTTCATGCCAAAAATTGTGCTGTTCTGGTTATAGTTCATTTTGAAAACCTTTTATGATAGGAATATAATTGACTTGTAAAGTATTGTCATCTATTGAGTGCTTACTGTCTCCTGGGTACTGTATAAGTGTTTTATATATATAATATTGATGAGAGACCAGGATGATTTCTCCAATGAGAAGTTTTAATAGGTTTATAGGAATTGTGGATAATTATTGACTCTTGAGGACAAAACTTATACTGAGATATTTTAGCAACAATAAATTTCATTAAAGTCATAGAATGTTTTGCCTGTAGAAGAGGGAAATTATTGCAGAAGGAAATTTAGAGATTGCTGTTGAGAGAACAGATTGCAATAGTGATAAAGAACCCGCCTGCCAGTGCAAGAGACGTAAGAGACGTGGGTTAGATCCCTAGGTCGGGAAGCTCCCTGGAGAAGGAAATGGCAACCCACTCCAGTGTTGTTGCCTGGAGAATCCCATGGACAGAAGAGCCTGGCAGGCTATATATAGTTCAGGGGGTGGTGAAGAATCAGACACTACTGAAGTGAGGAAGCAGCACCAGCAGGAGGGCTTCCCTGTGGCTCCACAGTAAACAATCTGCCTGCCAGTGCAGGAGACGCAGGTTTGATCCCTGGAGAAGGAAATGGCGACCCACTCTACTGTTCTTCCCTGGGAAATCCCATGGACAGAGAAACCTGGCTAGCTAGTCCATGGGATCACAAAGAGTCAGACATGACTTAGCAACTGAACAACAACAAAAAAATTGAGAGAACTGAGATATGGAGAGTTTATCACTTTTAGATAGTTCATGAGTTTTCTTTATTTTTGAGTTTTGGGTATATTTGTTTTGACTACACGGAACCATTTGTTGTTGGAGTGTTTAATATTTATAGTTATTTTTAAATATAGATCATATTTATAATTATAATATAGACAATATTTATAGATTATATAATATTTATAGATCATTGCAAATGGAAAATGTCACTTAAAAGCTGTTTGCTGTGTGCTTGTGTGTTTTAAACTTAGATGTGAAAATAAAACATAAACGATATCATTTCAGCTTCCTAAAGCAGTTAAAACAATTTTCTTAACACTACACACTATTGCTGTGTTTATTTGGCTGTGCTGGGTCTTCACTGCTGCACATGGACTCTCTCTAGTTTCGGAGGCCAGGGGCTACTCTCTAGTTGCAGTGCATGGGCTTCTCATTGCAGTGGCTTCTCTTCTTGTGGAGCACGGGCTCTAGAGTGTGCAGGCTTCAGTAGTTGGGGTGCATGGGTTTACTTGTTCCACAGCATGTAGAATCTTCCCAGACCAGGGATTGAACCTGTGTCTCCTGCATTAGTCAGATTCTTAACTTGCTGCGCCACCAGGGAAGTACCCTGCTGCTGCTGCTGCTGCTAAGTCACTTCAGTCGTGTCCGACTCTGTGCGACTCCATAGACGGCAGCCCACCAGGCTCTTCCATCCCTGGGATTCTCCAGGCAAGAACACTGGAGTGGGTTGCCCTTCTCCAATGCATGAAAGTGAAGAGTGAAAGTGAAGTCTCTCAGTCGTGTAGTGACCCCATGGACTGCAGCCTACCAGGCTTCTCCGCCCATGGGATTTTCCAGGCAAGAGTACTGGAGTGGGTCATCAAAGCAGTTTAAATGATCATTATTTCTTACCTAGTTTTTCATCTAAAAGACTATTTTACCTAATTATTTAAATTTAATTTTAAAGCCTTTAGATCTAGCCTTTACCTCTGTTAATAAAGCCTCATTTTCTACTTTTATGCTTCCTGGCTATTCTTGCTGGTTATAAAACAATGATTGTATGAAATGTGCAGTGAAGAGAAGACATAGATTAGGAGGAGCAAATTGCTGGCTTTTATGTACCTAGAGCTTTTTTGCTTGTTTTAATTAAAAGCAGTGAAACCATTTTCCCACTTTGTAAAATTAAATACAATTTTGTTGTTGTTTTTCAGTCACTAAGTCATATTCCCCTGGCCTTCACTATCTCTTGAAGTTTGCTAAAATTCATGTCCTTTGAGTTGGTGATGCTACCTACCAAACTCATTCTCTGCTCTCCTCTTCCCCTTTTGCCTTCAGTCTTTCCCATCATCAGGGTCTTTCTCAGTGAGTCAGCTGTTCGCATCAGGGAGCCCAAGTATTGAAGCTTCAGCATCACTTCTTCCAGTCAATATGCAGGGTTGATTTCCTTTAGGATTGACTTATTTGATCTCCTCACAGTCGAAGGGACTCTCAAGAGTCTTTTCCAACACCACAGTTTGAAAACATTCAGCCTTCTTTATGGCACTCAGCCTTCTTTATGGACCAGTTTCTCACATCCGTACGTGACTTCTGGAAAAACCATAGCTTTGATGCTATGAACCTTTGTTGACAAAGTGATGTCTCTGCTTTTTAATATGCTGTCTAGGTTTGTCATAGCTTTCCTCCCAAGGAGCAAACGTCTTTTAATTTCATGGCTGCAGTCACCACCCACAGTGATTTTAGAGCTCAAGAAATAAAATCTGTCACTGCTTCCACACAGTAAAATTTACCTTTTTTAGTGTACAGCTCTGCCTCTTTTGATAAGTGGAATCAGTTGTATAAGTACCACTAAAAAAAGATATAGAATATTTCCATCACTCTCAAAATTGCTTTGTCCTTTGTCAGTAATGCAGCATTTCATTTTCTGACCCTGGCAACCACTAATATGTTTTATGCCCTAAATTTTGCCTTTCTGAGAATATTAATGGACTCGTACTGTATGTAGTCGTTTCAGATGGCTTCTTTTACTTAGCACAATGCATATGAGGTTTTTATATATATATTTATATATATATAAATATATATATATATATAGCTTGTATCAATAATTCATTTCTTTTTATTGCTAAATAGTATTCTCTTGTATCATATACTAAAGATTCCTTGGCATTTCCTGATTAAAGGAGATTTAGGTTGTTTCCAAGTTTTGGTGATTAAAGTTCCTATTAACATTCTCATGTAAATTTTTTTTAATCAACAGAAATTTTTACTTTATTTGGGTAAATACAAACAAGTAAAATTGCTGGGTCATTAAGGGAAAAGAAATTACTGGGTCATACTGAAACTATGTATTTAATTTTAAAAACATGAAATCTTTTCAGAATGATTGAAGCATTTTTGCATTCCCTTCAGGACTAGATGAGGGTTCCAGTTGCCCCTCCTCTTTGCTAGGACTTGGTAGTGTTATGTATTGCATTTTAGTCATTCTGAAAGATGTGTTGTATTGTTCAGTTGCTGATTCATGTGTGACTCTTCTCAAACCCATGGACCGCAGCATGCCAGGCTTCCCTGTCCTTCACTATCTCGGAGTTTGCTCAGACTCATCTCCATTGAGTCGGTAATGCCATCCAATCATCTCATCCTCTGTCATCCCCTTCTGCTCATGCCCTCAGTCTTTCTCAGCATATGGGTCTTTTCCAGTAAGTCAGCTCTTCCTATCAGGTAGACAAAGTATTGGAGCTTCAGTTTCAGCATCAGTCCTTCCAGTCAATATTCTAGGTTGACTTCCTTTAGGATTGACTAGTTTATTCTCCTTGCAGTCTAAGAAACTCTCAAGAGTCTTTTCCAGCACCGTTTGAAAGCATCAGTCTTGGGTGCTCAGCCTTCTTTATGGTCCAACTCTCACATCCATACATGACTACTGGAAAAACCATAGTTTTAATTACATGGATCTTTGTCAGCAAAGTGATGTCTCTGCTTTTTAATACTGTCTAGGTCTGTCATAACTTTTCTTCCAAGGAGCAAGCATCTTTTAATTTCATGGCTACAGTCACCATCTGCAGTGATTTTGGAGCCCAAGAAAATAAAGTCTGTCCCTGTTTCCATTGTTTCCCCATCTATTTGCCATGAATTGATGAGATGCTTACTCCTTGGAAGAAAAGTTATGACTAACCTAGATAGCATATTGAAAAGCAGAGACATTACTTTACCAACAAAGGTCCGTCTAGTCAAGACTATGGTTTTTCTAGTGGTCATGTATGGATGCGAGAGTTGGACTGTGAAGAAAGCTGAGTGCCAAAGAATTGATGCTTTCGAACTGTGGTGTTGGAAAAGACTCTTGAGAGTCCCTTGGACTGCAAGGAGATCCAGCCAGTCCATTCTGAAGGAGATCAGCCCTGGGTGTTCTTTGGAAGGAATGATGCTAAAGCTGAAACTCCAGTACTTTGGCCACCTCATGCGAAGAGTTGACTCATTGGAAAAGACTCTGATGCTGGGAGGGATTGGGGGCAGGAGGAAAAGGGGATGACAGAGGATGAGAGGGTGGATGGCATCACCAATGGACGTGAGTTAGAATGAATTCTGGGAGATGGTGATGGACAGGGAGGCCTGGCGTGCTGTGATTCATGGGGTCACAAAGAGTTGTACACGACTGAGCGACTGAACTGAACTGATGAGACCAGGTGCCATCAGTGATCTTCGTTATTTGAATGTTGAGTTTTAAGCCAGCTTTTTCACTCTCCTCTTTGACCTTCGTTATGAGGCTCTTTAGTTCCTCTTCACTTTCTGCCACTAGGGTGGTGTCATCTGCATATCTGAGGTGATTGATATTTCTCCTGCAATCTTGATTCCAGCTTGTGGTTCATTCAGCCCTGCATTTTGCATGATGTACTCTGCATATAAGTTAAATAAGCAGGATGATAATATACAGCCTTGACGTACTCTTTTCCCAATTTAGAACCAGTCTGTTGTTCCATGTTCAGTTCTAACTGTTGCTTCTTGACCTGCATACAGATTTCTCAGGAGACAGGTCAGGTGGTCTGGTATTCCCATCTCTTGATGAATTTTCCACAGTTTGTTGTGACCACACAGTCAAAGGCTTTAGCCTAGTTGATGAAGCAGAAGTAAATGTTTTTCTGGAATTCTCTTGCTTTTTCTATGATCCAGTGGATGCTGGCAATTTGATCTCTGATTTCTCTCCCTTTTCTAAATCTGGCTTGTACATCTGGAATTTCTCCGTTCACATACTGTTGAAGCCTAGATTGAAGAATTTTGAGCATTATCTTGCTATCATGTGAAATGAGTACAGTTGTGTGGTAGTTTGAGCATTTTTTGGCATTGCCCTTCTTTGGGATTGCAGTGAAAACTGACCTTTTCCAGTCCTGTGGCCACTGCTGAGTTTTCCAGATTTGTTGTCATGTTGAGTGCCGTACTTTAACAGCATCATCTTTTAGGATTTGAAATAGCTCAGCTAAAATTCTATCACCTGCACTAACTTTGTTGTTGGGAAGCGCAAGGCCCACCTGACCTTACACTCTAGGATGTCTATCTTTAGGTAAGTGACTACACTATTGTTGTTATCTAGATCATTAAGATCTTTTGGTATAATTTTGTGTATTCTTGCCATATCTTCTTATTCTCTTCTGCTTTTGTTAGGTCCTTACCTTTTCTGTCCTTTATTGTGCCCATCTTTGCATGATATATTCCCTTAGTATCTCTCATTTTCTTGAAGAGATCTCTGGCCTTTCCCATTCTATTGTTTTCCTCTTTCTTTGCATTGTTCACTTAAGAAGGCTTTCTTGTGCCTCCTTGCTATTCTTTGGAATGCTGTGTTCAGTTGGGTATATCTTTTTTCCTTTGTCCTTTGCCTTTCACTTTTGTTTTTTTCTCAGCTATTTGTAAGGCCTCCTGAGATAACCATTTTGCCTTCTTGCATTTGTTTTTCTTTGGGATGGTATTGGTCACTCCCTTCTGTACAGTGTTATGAACATTTGTCCATAGTTCTTCAGATGTGTAGTAGTCCATCCATACTCTTCAGATGTGTAGTAGGAGTGAAATGACTAGGTAATATGGTAAGTGTATGTTTAACATTTTAAGAAGCTCCCAAAGTTTTCCTGTACTATCATAATATTTTACATTATTATTAGCATTGTATAAGAGTTCTAGTTGGTTCCCATGTTCACCAACACTTGATGGTTAGTCTTTAATTTTAGCTTTCCTAGTAGAGTGGGGTAGAGATATCTTAACTGTGGTTAAAAATTACTTTTTCCTTATGCCAGTGGTTTTGAGTACTTATCATGTGAAACTGAAAGTCGCTCATTTGTGTCTGACTCTTTGCGACCCCATGGACTCTACAGTCCCTGGAATTTTCAAGGCCAAAATACTAGAGTGGGTAGCCTTTCCCTTCTCAAATGGATCTTTCCAACCCAGGGATTGAACGCAGGTCTCCTGCATTGCAGGTGGATTCTTTACCAGCTGAGCCACAAGGGAAACCCAAGAATACTGGAGTGGGTAGCCTATCCCTTCTCCAGTGGATCTTCCTGAGACAGGAATTGAGCTGGGGTCTCCTGCCTTGCAGGTGGATTCTTTACCAACTGAGCTATCAGGGAAGCCCAATACTTATGTGCAATTCATGTATCCTATGATGAGGTGTCCATTCATATTGCTTGTTCACTTTTTTATTGAGTTGTTTTTCTTATATTTAATTTTTGAGAGTTCTTTATACATTTGGAATGCTGTCATATATGTGATTTAATATTTTCTTTTAGTCTGTGGTTTGTCCTTTCATATTTTTTTGAGAAGAGGATGAGCTTTTAATTTTGATTAACTTGAATTTATAAATTTTTTTCCTTTTAAGTATCATGCTTCCTTTACTGTTTCATCTAAGAAGTCTTTGCTTAACCCAAAGTTAGAAATTTTTTCTCTTGTCTTTTATGTGTTCTATAATTGAAGGTTTTAAAAAA
>SJYQ01095404.1:260219-306397 GCA_006410935.1 Redunca redunca | reverse complement strand
TAAGTAATGCCTTAGTGATGTCCCACAGATTTTAATGTTATATTTGTATTTTCATACCACTTAATGTACTTTTTCATAGTTCTTTTGAATTGTTTTTTGACCCATGGGTTAATAGAAATTTAGGTTCTGAATACTTGGGAATTTTCCAGATATCTTTTTGTTATTGATTTCTAATTTCATTCCACTGTGGTCAGAGAAGACACATTTATGCTTTGAATTCCTTTAAGTTTTTTTTGATTGTGGTCTGTCTTAGTAAATAAATACTCTGTGTACTTGAGATGAAAAAGTATTTATTCTTCTGTTGGTTGAAGTGTTTTATAAATGTCAGTCAGGTCAACTATGTTGTTAGCATTGTTTGCTTTCAAGTTTATTGTGTTCAATTTTTTTGTCTCTTCTCTGATTGGGAAGGAGTACTGAAATCGGGGAGTGTAATTTTGAAGAGTGTATTTGTGAATTTATCTGTTTAACCTTGCAGTTTATCAATTTGATTGATGTATTTTTGAAACTCTTCTGATTTTGTACATAAACATTTAGGATTTTATGTCCTCTTGGTATAATTGACCAAGAAATGACCTCTATATCCTTGGTAGTATTATTTTATTTGGATTCTACTCAGTCTCTTAATATAGTTACTCTAGTACTGCTGTCAACACAGTATGTATTTTTTTCCATTGTCTTGCTTTTACCTATTTGTGTCTTATATTTAAAGTGTATTTTTTGTAGGCACAACATAATTGGGTTGTCCTTCCCCTGTCACCCTCAATCTGATAATCTCTACCTTTTCATTTGAGGTATTTAAACCATTTACATTTAATGTGACTAATGATCTGGTTAGGTTTAAATCCATCATCATCTTGTTTCTTTTCTATTTGTCTCATTTGTTTGTTGTTCTTTTTCCTCTTTCTGCCTTCTTTTGGATGGAGTATTTTTATGGTTCATTTTTATCTCCTTGTGTTAGATATAACTTTTTTTTTTAGTATTAGATAATAACTTATTTTTTAGTATTAGATAATAACTTTTTTTTAGTACTTGCTTTAACTTAATATAGCCTACCATTTAATGATATTACACTTATGCTTACCTTGTAGTAATGTACTTCCATTTCTCCCCTCTTGATTTTTGTGCTGTTACTTTCTTATATTTTACTTCTACATATGTTGTAAACTAAGCACTATGTGATAGTTAACTTTTAAATAGTTATCTTTTAAGGAGACTTAAATATTAAGAGAAAAGCCTTATGTATTTTTTCATGTTGTTACCATTTCCTTTTTCCTCAATGTTTTGTTATATAATAGGTCCACATTCCTGTAAAATCTGATCACAGTATTCTATCTTAGCTGAAAGTAGAAGTCCCTGTTTTCCCTTTTAATCTCTATATCTGCACTTTTCACGATGGGGATTTATAATTTATAAACTAATTAATGGCTTTCAGTTAGTAGAGTTTTAGGTGTCTTAACTCCAACCCTATTTAGTTTTTTTTTCCCCCTAGAAAATCTTATATCTTGCATTTAAAGATAGTTTCATTTGCCAAAAATGGTGTAAAGAAGTGGTATTTATTCTTTTATGTATATATTTGTCTGTTGCTTACTCACATATTTCAACATTGGGTGTATTTAGTGTCTTATGGATAATCCTGTAGTTGAGCTAATGCTAATATTCTAACCTATGACTAAAATGTCACTTCAGTATCAAAATAACATGCTTCTTATTTTGCTTCCTCTTTCTCCTTACAGAAAATATTTTTCTTGATCAGTCAGGTATTGTTTTTTGTTGTTGTTCATGTGTGTGTCTGCTTTTAGTTTTTTTTCAAGTTTATTTTTAATTGGAGGATCATTGCTTTACAAGGTTGTGTTGGTTTCTGCTGTACAACAGTGTAAATCAGCTATAAGGTCATCTTGTTAAATGGGAATTCCCAGTAAAAATAAAAACTAGTTTATTATACAGAATGCAGCTTTTATATGTTTACGGTCTTCCTCTTCAGTGAATTGAAATGTGTATGTTCAGTTACTCAGTCATGTCTGACTCTTTGCAGCCCCATGAACTGTCACCCGCCAAACTCCTCAGTCCATGGAATTTTCTAAGCAAGAATACTGGAGTGGGTTGCCATTTCCTACTTCAGTGGTTCTTCCTGACCCAGGGATCGAACCCGTCTCGTGTGTCTCTTGCATTGGCAGGCATATTCTTTACCACTAGTGCCACCTGGGAAGCCCAAATATGTGTTAAATAGCTTAAAGCCACCTTTAAATCTGATTTTAGTAAGCAGATATTTTTTCCTTTTGTTAAATTAGTTATGTGAAAATATGTATTTACAAAGAGGACTATTTAGGGGAATATAACTTGTTTTGTTTAAATGGTTTCCTATGCAGTTCATTTGAAATAAGTTTTGTTCCATCCTTTTTATAATCCAATAAATGAGGAAATGTTTAATGACTGGTCAGGAATGGCAAATCAAGAAACACTAACTGAGTTCTGGGGAGTGTGATGGTAATGATGGTCTGTGATATGGGTTATAGCTGTAGAAATATAATTCATCCGTTTTTCTTGTTGAGGGTAAGAGGGAAAAGCACACTACTTTTTTTTTTGTTGATGGTAGTCAACAAGAAGAGTCTTGTTGGGGGAGGGGATGATGAGGATGACACGTTAAGAATTTATTAAGAGACAGTTGAATTAAAGGTTTTGTATGGACAGTCCTTTTCTGTCAGGACAGAAGTTTTCTGTGGACCCACTTCCCAATGAATGGTGAAAATTGTTTGTATATTTATTTATTTTTAAAGCTGTCATTTAAAGTTTCTGAAATAGTTCTACAGGCATACAGAAAATAAATAAAGAAAATCTGCTTAAACATCGTGAGAACAAGCTAAGTTTTGTATTTGAATCAGACTAACTTCGTTTTTCCCCTTTCCTAGCTTAGTAATATGGAAAGTCCACTCCAGATTGGTGCAGCGAAGAACACACCTCCTAGTCTAGAGTGTCTTTCTGAGAGAAGCGATATGTCAGCTTTTCTCATATGGATCCTAGTTGCTGGGGCCGAGTTTTGGGCCAGTGGGGCTGAGAGGCAAGGGCTTACTTCTGTCCAGTTACTGCTCATGCCATAGAGGCTTTACTTGTGCCACTGAGAATACTGGTACCCCAATCTCCATGCCTTAGCTCTTAAGGTAGCAGTTGCACACTTGGACTGTGAAGTTGAGAAGACTTCAGGCTACTGACCCCCAGCTCCACCAAGTATTCAGGTCCCAAAATTGTGTTGTCAATCAAAAGTGTGCCACTGTCCCTACCACCAGCTTCAGAGTCATGGCTCAGAGAGTTTGCCTAGGGGGAGAACCAGGCCATAAAACTGAGAGCTCTGCATCTCTTCCCAAAGGAGTGAAATTCATTTGCAGACGCTTTACTGTCTGAGCCACTAGGGAAGCCAAGGACGGGATAAGGGGCAGAAAAAAATAGTTGAAGAAACAATGGTTGAAATCTTCCCAAATTTATTGAAAAATATAAATCTGTGTGTTTTGGAACCTCAACAAACTCCAAGAGGAATAAACTTTTGTGCTTAGTCGCTCAGTTGTCTTTGACACTTTGCAACCCCATGTACTGTAGCCCACTGGGCTCTTCTGTCCATGGGGATTCTCCATGTAAAAATTCTGGAGTGGGTTGCCACGCCCTCTTCCAAAGAGACACATTATAGTAAAAATGCTGAAAATCTAAAGGTAAGAGAAAATCTTGAAATCATCAAGAGAAAAACAACTTATTATAATGGAACCCCAATAAAATCAACGGTTGGCTTCTCATAATATAGAGGCAGAAATGCAGTTGGATAACATATTCAAAGTGATGAAGGAAAGAATTGCCAACCAAGAATCCTGTGTGTGGGAAAGCTATCTTTCAGGAATGAAAATGAAATAAATATATTTTCAGCTAAAACTAAATTTGTTGCTGGAACCCACCTTATAAGAAGTTCTTTAGGCTGAAACTCAAGTGACTTCACAAAGTAATTTGATCTCACACATGAGCACCAGTAAAGCTTACATATTAACTTACCAGTTCAATTCAGTTGCTCAGTCATATCCGACTCTTTGTGACCCCATGAATTGCAGCACGCTAGGCCTCCCTGTCCATCACTAACTCCCAGAGTTCACTCAGACTCAACGTCCATAGAGTCAGTGATGCCATCCAGCCATCTCATTCTCTGTCGTCCCCTTCTCCTCCTGTCCCCAATCCCTCCCAGCATCAGAGTCCTTTCCAATGAGTCAACTCGTCGCATGAGGTAGCCAAAGTACTGGAGTTTCAGCTTTAGCATCAGTCCCTCCAAAGAAATCCCAGGGCTGATCTCCTTCAGAATGGACTAGTTGGATCTCCTTGCAGTCTGAGGGACACTTAAGAGTCTTCTCCAACACCACAGTTCAAAAGGATCAATTCTTCAGCACTCAGCTTTCTTCATAGTCCAACTCTCACATCCTTGTATGACCACTGGAAAAACCATAGCCTTGACTAAATGGACCTTTATTGGCAAAGTAATGTCTCTGTTTTTCAATATGCTATCTAGGTTGGTCATAACTTTCCTTCCAAGAAGTAAGCGTCTTTTAATTTCATGGCTGCAGTCACCATCTGCAGTGATTTTGGAGCCCAAAAAAGTAAAGTCTGACACTGTTTCCACTGTTTCCCCATCTATTTGCCATGAAGTGATGGGATCAGATGCCATGATCTTCATTTTCTGAATGTTGAGCTTTAAGCCAACTTTTTCACTCTCCTCTTTCACTTTCATCAAGAGGCTCTTTAGTTCATTTTCACTTTCTGCTGTAAGGGTGGTATCATCTGCATATCTGAGGTTATTGATATTTCTCCCAGCAATCTTGATTCCAACTTGTGCTTCTTCCAGCCCAGCGTTTCTCATGATATACTCTGCATAGAAGTTAAATAAGCAGGGTGACAATATACAGCCTTGACGTACTCCTTTGCCTGTTTGGAACCAGTCTGTTGTTCCATGTCTAGTTCTAACTGTTGCTTCCTGACCTGCATATAGGTTTCTCAAGAGGCAGGTCGGGTGCTATGATATTCCCATCTCTTTCAGAATTTTCCACAGTTTGTTGTGATCCTTACAGTCAAAGGCTTTGGCATAGTCAATCAAGCAGAAATAGATGTTTTTCTGGAACTCTCTTGTTTTTTCTATGATCCAGCGGATGTTGGTAAGTTGATCTCTGGTTCCACTGCCTTTTCTAAAACCAGTTTGAACATCAGGAAGTTCACGGATCACGTATTACTTTACTAGCATGTGAGATGAGTGCAATTGTACGGTAGTTTGAGCATTCTTTGGCATTGCCTTTCTTTGGGATTGGAATGAAAACGGACCTTTTCCAGTTCACTGGCCACTGCTGAGTTTTCCAGATTTGCTGGCATATTGTGTGCAGCACTTTCACAGCATCATCTTTCAGGATTTGAAATAGCTCCACTGGAATTCCATCACCTCCACTAGCTTTGTTCATAGTGATGCTTTCTAAGGCCCACTTGACTTCACATTCTAGGATGTCTGGCTCTAGGTGAGTGATCACAGCATCATGATTATCTTGGTCGTGAAGATCTTCTTTGTACAGTTCTTTTGTGTATTCTTGCCACCTCTTCTTAATATCTTCTGCTTCTGTTAGGTCCATACCATTTCTGTCTTTTATTGAGCCCATCTTTGCATGAAATGTTCCCTTGGTATCTCTGATTTTCTTGAAGAGATCTCTAGCCTTTCCCATTCTTTTGTTTTCCTCATTTCTCTGCATTGGTCGCTGAGGAAGGCTTTCTTATCTCTTCTTGCTATTATTTGGAACTCTGCATTCAGATGCTTGTATCTTTCCTTTTCTCCTTTGCTTTTTGCTTCTCTTCTTTTCACAGGTATTTGTAAAGCCTCCTCAGACAGCCATTTTGCTTTTTTGCATTTCTTTTCCATGGGGATCGTCTTGATCCCTGTCTCCTGTACAATGTCACGAACCTCTGTCCATAGTTTTTCAGGTACTCTATCTATCAGAACTAGACCCT
The DNA here is from genome assembly GCA_006410935.1 of Redunca redunca. Classification (NCBI taxonomy): domain Eukaryota; kingdom Metazoa; phylum Chordata; class Mammalia; order Artiodactyla; family Bovidae; genus Redunca; species Redunca redunca. The sequence goes on along the minus strand of SJYQ01095404.1, from coordinate 300,388 downwards.
TAAATCTATTTCTCACTTTCACTGTATAATTATAAGAGATTTGATTTAGTTCATACCTGAATGGTATAGTGGTTTTCCCTACTTTCTTCAATTTCAGTCTGAATTTGGCAATAAGTTCATGATCTGAGCCACAGTCAGCTCCTGGTCTTGTTTTTGCTGACTGTATAGAGCTTCTCCATTTTTGGCTGCAAAGAATATAATCAATCTGATTTCGGTGTTGACCATCTGGTGATGTCCATGTGTAGAGTCTTCTCTTGTGTTGTTGGAAGAGGGTGTTTGCTATGACCAGTGCATTCTCTTGGCAAAACTCTATTAGTCTTTGGCCTGCTTCATTTTGTATTCCAAGGCCAAATGTGCCTGTTACCCCAGGTGTTTCTTGACTTCCTGCTTTTGCATTCCAGTCTCCTATAATGAAAAGGACATCTTTTTTGGGTGTTACTTCTAAAAGGTCTTGTAGGTCTTCATAGAACCGTTCAACTTCAGCTTCTTCAGCGTTACTGGTTGGGGCGTAGACTTGGGTTAATTTGGTATTGAATGGTTTTCCTTGGAAATGAACAGAGATCATTCTGTCATTTTTGAGATTGCATCCAAGTACTGCATTTCAGATTCGTTTGTTGACCATGATATCTACTCCATTTCTTCTAAGTGATTCCTGCCCACAGTAGTAGATATAACGGTCATGTGAGTTAAATTCACCCATTCCAGTCCATTTTAGTTCGCTGACTCCTAGTATGTCGATGTTCACTCTTGCCATCTCCTGTTTGACCACTTCCAATTTGCCTTGATTCATGGACCTGACCTGCCAGGTTCCTATGCAATATTGCTCTTTACAGCATCGGACCTTGCTTCTGTCACCAGTTACACCCACAACTGGGTATTGTTTTTGCTTTGGTTCCATCCCTTCATTCTTTCTGGAGTTATTTCTCCACTGATCTCCAGTAGCATATTGGGTACCTACTGACCTGGGGAGTTCATCTTTCAGGATCCTATCATCTTGCCTTTTCATACTGTTCATGGGGTTCTCAAGGCAAGAATACTGAAGTGGTTTGCCATTCCCTTCTCCAGTGAATCACGTTGTGTCAGACCTCTCCATCATGCCTGCCCCACAGGGCATGGCTTAGTTTCATTGAGTTAGACAGATGTTAATATATAATATATAAAATATTAAAAGACATTATAATTGCATATTTTTCTCCCTGACCTGTTTTAAAAAACATCTGTGTAAAATAATAAACACACACACACACACACAGACATACATAAAATGTATTTTGGACCTGTAACAGAAATTCACTCTGTATATCAATAACAGCATAAAGGAGGTTTATGGAAACACAACTGTATTGAGCTAAAGAAATAACCCGATTATAACTCAAATTGCAGAAACCAAGAAAAGGAAAATGATAAATATGAGGTTAATATAACAAAAGCTACAAATATATACTTGCTCTTCTTTCATCTCTCAGATTCTTTGAATGTCATACCTTATGTAAAGTAATAATAACATTTTCTATAATAATTGTGTTACTTCCCTGGTGGCTCAGAGGTTAAAGCATCTGCCTGCAATGCACGAGACCTGGGTTCGATCTCTGGGTTGGGAAGATCCCCTGGAGAAAGAAACGACAACTTACTCCAATAATAGTTATAATATTTGTAGATTAAACATTAACATTTTATTGATTTTATAACACTTATTAGACGTGTGTGTGTGTATATATATATACATACAATAATAGCACCAAAAGGGGAAAAAGGGAATAGAGCTATTTAAGAATAACATTTCTATATCTCAGTCAAGTTAGTATAAATCTGAAGCTGAATCTGTTACAGTATGTATGGGAAGCCATAGAACAGACATGAAGGAAGGAAATAAAAAAGAAATATATATCTATATGAGAGGGAAGTGGGATATATGTATAAATATAGGTAATCATTAAATTTAAAAGCAACATTAGAAAATTTCCATTTAATGCAAAAGAAAGCAGAAAAGGAAGAACATAGGAATAAAAAGACATGAGACCCAGAAAACAAAAATAAAATGGCAGATATAAATACAGCTGATGATATTAATGATTACATTTAATGTTAAATGTAAATCGGTTAAACAGTCCAATCTAAAGTTAAGAGATTGTCAGATTAGATAAAAAATACATAGAGGATCTAGTGATATACTCTCTGTAGGAGACACCCAGATGCAAATATACAAATAGATCAGGTTGGCAGAGGATATATCATGTAAACAGAAACCATAAGAAAGCTGTGGTGGCTATACTAATGTAAAGCAAAATTTGACTTTTAATAAATGATTTTTAAAATGTTCCTGAAGATGAAGAGGCATATTTTATATTGATAAAAGTATCAGTTCAACCGGTTGCTGTTCAGTCACTCAGTTGTGTTCGACTCTTTGCGACTCCATGAACTGCAGCATGCCAGGCCTCCCTGTCTTTCACCGTCTCCCAGAACTTGCTCAAACTCACCCTGTTATGTAATTCAGTAGGAAGATATGGCATTTATACATGAATGATTATATCAACAAAGCACCGAAATATTAATACATAATGCAAAAACTGACAGAAATGAAGGGTGTACTAGATTGTTGAACAACAGTATTTGCAAACTTCAATAACCCACTTTTGAAGTTGGATAGAACAGCTAGGCAGAAGATTAACAAGGAAACAGAAGTCCTGAGCAGGACTGTACACAAAATACACCTAACATACATCTATAGGACATGCTGCCCAGCAGTAGCAGAATATGTAGTTGTCTGAAATGCACATGGAACATTTTCCAGGGAATACTGTGTGCTAGGCTGTGGAACAGATCGTAATATATTTTAAAAGAAACAGCATGGTTTCAAAGCACAAAAGAATGACATTGCCATTAACTTAAGGAGACTTGTTGCTGTTCATTCACTCAGTCACGTCTGACTCTTTGCGACCACATACACTGCAGCAGGCCAGGCTTCCCTGTTCTTCACATCGCCCGGAACTTGCTCGAACTCAAATCCATTGAGTCAACGATGCCCTCCAACCATTTCATCCTCCCTTGCCCCCTTCTCCTGCCCTCAGTCTTTACCAGCATCAGGTGGCAAAAGTATTGAAGCTTCAGCATTAGTCCTTCCAATGAATATTCAGGGTTGATTTCCTTTAGGATTGGCTTATTTGATCTCCTTGCAGTCCAAGGGGCTCTCAAGAGTCTTCTCCAGCATCACAGTTCAAAAGCATCAGGTCTTCAGCAATTAGCCTTCTTTATGGTCCAACTCTCACATCTGAACATGACTGCTAGAAAAACCATAGCTTTGACTATATGGATGTGCATTGGCAAAGGGATATCTCTGCTTTTTAATACTGTGTCTAGGTTTGTCTAAGACAAACTTCCCTTCCAAGGAGCAAGTGTCTTTTAATCTCATGGCTGCAGTCACCCTATGCAGTGATTTTGGAGCCCAAGAAAGTAAAACCTGTCACTGTTCCCAGAGAAACTTGGGAAACTCACAAATGTATAGAAATTAAGCAACATACCCTTAAATAACCAGTGAGTCAAAGAATACATCCAAAGTGAATTCAAGAAATACTATGAGATGCAAAATAATGACACAGTATACCAAAACATGACTGTATCTAATGTAGTAATTAGAGGAAAAGTTAAAGCTATTAATGTTATTTAAGACTCAAGTAAATAACCTAAATCTTATACCTTAATACAGTGGAAAAGAAGAGTAAACTAATCCTAAAGCAACCAGAAGAAGTGAATAATGTAGAGCAGAAATTATATGAAATAAACAATGGTGTGTGCTTAGTCTCTCAGTCATGTCTGCTCTTTGCAACCCCATGGACTGTAGCCTGCCAGGCTCCTCTGTCCTTGGGATTTCCAGGCAGGAATACGTGAGTGAGTTGCCATGCCCTCCTCCCGGGGATCTTCCTAACCCAGGGATCAAACTCAGGTCTCATCCATTGCTGGCGGATTCTTTACCATCTGAGCCACGAGGGAAGCCCAAACCTTTTGTAGGTTTAAAAAGCATAAACACACACATACACAGAGAAAATTTCTACCTGATGACACTGGAAAAGAAGAGCAAACTAATCCTAAAGCAAACAGAAGTGAATAATACAGAGCAGAAATTATATGAAGTAAATAATAGATAAAATTAGTGAAAGCAAAAGGATTCTTGGTTTGAGTAGAAATTACTTTCCAAGTAGTGATTTCCTGAATTCATTATTCTTACCTATTTTACAGAACTTTAGTTTATGCACATTCATGAAGAATATTGTATTAAATGAGTAGCTTTGTTAGTGACTGCCTTTGAAGGCAGACCCTATTGATGATTGAATCCAGATTTATTTCAGAATGGTGAGGTTTTGAGTTTATGAGAGAATACCAAATACTAATTGCGTTTGTTGGTTCTAATATGATAATTTAGTCAGTCTGAAGGCATGAATGAATTCTCCATTTTCAAGTTTTTAGTGATATAATTTTAGTGTTATGATCATAGAATAAAGCATGCTTATATGTTCCTTGGGTCATTTTGAGTAAAGTTAGAGTATAAAGTAGGGTGGAATTTATTGATTTTTTTCATTTACATATTCTATTTTTCATTTATATTTTCTTCTTTACCTTTTAGCTTAACAGTTTTTCCAAGGGGCTTTTGTTTACTTTAATATAGCATATTTGTCAAAGATCATTTGGATATATATCATTTCAGTCTCACAAATTTTTGATGTTGGTGGTTCAGCTACCGTCTTTTTTATCTTTGTGTGTATATGAATGTATGAATTATGGTATCCTTGTTTTTCTACTATTTGACGTATAAAAATGACTTCCCATTAGTGTCCCAATATATAACACCAGTGGAACTCAGATTAAGCTCTTCTCCTTCCAAGTTCCAAAGCCTCTCTGTTAACTATTATAGGAAGCTGGTTGTTCAGATTGCTGTTAATGCCAGGGCACAAAACCATATATTAATCCAAAATGGTAATAGTAGCTGCTGCTGCTGCTAAGTCGCATCAGTCGTGTCCGACTCTGTGCAACCCCATAGATGGCAGCCCACCAGTCTCCCCCATCCCTGGGATTCTCCAGGCAAGAACAGTGGAGTGGTTTGCCATTTCCTTCTCCAGGTATAATAGCAGCTATCATTTATTGAGCACTTAAGTATCAGGCAGTATGTCTAGCCCTGAAAGCTTTAGGTGTCTGCCATGTGAGGAAAAACGTAGAACAACTATTTTCAGTCACTGCTCTGTATGCCTGATCCAGTCTACAAAATGTCTGTTTTATCATTGACATAAGAAAAGAATTTCAGTTCCTTCTCTGTCACAGTTTTATCTTATGAAAATTTATTCATTCCTATTTTTATAAGTTGATAATCTGAACATCAGTAGTTTCATGGAAGCAAGGCAGGGAAAGCTCTGCCTTTTTGGAGCTCTCTACATATAAGACTGGAAATACATACTATGTCATATTAACTAAGCCCCTGTGACCTGAGCTGCATGGTTTGGTGAAGCCAGATTCAGCCTTCCATATGATTGACAGGTGTAAATAGAGTTTAGTTTAAATATGCTATGTTAAGGAGCTAGTCTTTTCATTTTGTAAGTTTCATTTATAACTAAATTTCTCTCATCTTTTTGCAGTACTTCATTGCTGACATTTATCTCTATAATTTCTAGCAGATAAAGTGCTTACCATTTGGAGAATGTTATTAGTCTCTGTTTTTGTAGTAGTCATTGTGATAATCCAAATGGTACTATCTTTATCTGAAAGATTTTACTTTCAGCAATTAATTTTAATTACACTATTAGATAAGAGTATTTACTTGCAGATATTTAGATCTGTACTTTACTTCTAATTTGAGAACTTTTGATATAACTTAAAATTTTTATTTCAGACAGTATAGTTCATGAGACTCTAAAGCCAGTGGTTCTCTAAATGAGGCCTCAGACCAGCAGCATCAACATCATCTAGGGTCTGGTTAGAATGCAGATTTTCAGACTGAACCCATCAATCAGAAACTGAGGAATCAGAGCTGAGCAGTCAGTCATTTAACAAGTCCTCCTAGTGACTCTGATGCTTGATAAAGTTTCAGAACCAGTCAACGAAGTATCTCGCTGATGGAGTTTCCTTTAATGCAGTGCATTTGTATTCTTTTTGTTCTTTGCACATTTTAAACTTGTATTATTTATTAGAAGATAAACTCTCCAAATTATTGACTGAATTCAGGTAGCACATATAAAGTACTTAAAGAAAGACTTCTTAGGCAGATTTGAGAATTATTTTTTCAAGGCATCAGGAGAGATATTTGTATAAATCACCTTTAAATAAAGCCCTCTAGAGATTTAATTCAGACTCCTACATTGTAGAAATTTAATTGTTTGGTACTTAGGGGCTGCTGGGTTAAACAGACTTCTGATTAATGAAATCAAGGAATATTTATACATGTGTGCTCCCCTTGTAATTTTTCAAATGGAAATTAGGGTAATGATAATAGATAGTGAAGACAGAGTATGCTGGAAACTAATAACTTTAAAGAGAAAAATGTTTGGTGTTATCACTCACCTAGAACCAGACATCCTGGAATGCAAAGTCAAGTTGGCCTTAGGAAGCATCACTACAAACAAGGCTAGTGGAGGTGAGGAAATTCCAGTTGAGCTGTTTCAAACCCTAAAAGATGATGCTGTGAAAGTGCTCCACTCAATATGTCAGCAAATTTGGAAAACTCAGCAGTGGCCACAGAACTGGAAAAGGTCTGTTTTCATTCCATTCCCAAAGAAAGGCAATACTAAAGAATGCTCAGACTACTGCACAATTGCACTCATCTTATACGCTAGCAAAGTAGTACTCAAAGTTCTCCAAGCCAGACTTCAACAGTCCATGAACCGTGAACTTCCAGATGTTCAAGCTGGATTTAGAAAAGGCAGAGGAACCAGAGTTGAAATTGCCAGCATCTGTTGGATCATCAAAAAAGCAAGAGAGTTCCAGAAAAACATCTACTTCTGCTTTATTTACTACACCAAAGCCTTTGACTGTGGATCATAACAAACTGTGGAAAATTCTTCAAGAGACGGGAATACCAGACTACCTTACATGCCTCCTGAGAAATCTGTATGCAGGTCAAGAAGCAACAGTTAGAACTGGATATGGAACAGCAGACTGGTTCCAAATAGGAAAAGGAGTACGTCAAGGCTGTATATTATCACCCTGCTTATTTAATTTTTATACAGAGTACATCATGAGAAATGCTGGACTGGATGAAGCAATAGCTGGAATCAAGTTTGCCAGAGAAATTATCAATAACCTCAGATATACAGGTGACACCACCCTCAAGGCAGAAAGCGAAGAAAAACTAAAGAGCCTCTTGATGAAAGTGAAAGAGGACAGTGAAAAAGTTGGCTTAAAGCTCAACATTCAGAAAACGAAGATCATGGCATCTGGTCCCATCACTTCATGGCAAATAGATGGGGAAACAGTGTCAGACTTTATTTTTTGGGGCTCCAAAATCACTGCAGATGGTGACTGCAGCCATGAATTTAAAAGACGCTCCTTGGAAGAAAAGTTATGACCAACCTTGACAGCACATTCAAACGCAGAGACATTACTTTGCCAACAAAGATCTGTCTAGTCAAAGCCATGATTTTTCCAGTAGTCATGTATGGATATGAGAGTTGGACTGTAAAGAAAGTTGAGCACAGAAGAATTGATGCTTTTGAACTGTGGTGTTGGAGAGGACTCTTGAGAGTCCTTTTGGACAGCAAACAGATCCAACTAGACCATCCTAAAGGAAATCAGTCCTGAATATCCATTGGAAGGACTGATGCTGAAGCTGAAACGTCAATATTTTGGCCATCTGATGTGAAGAACTGACTCATTTGAAAAGACCCTGATGATGGGAAAGATTGAAGATGGGAGGAGAAGGGGACAAAAGAAGATGAGATTGTTGGGTGGCTTCACCAACTCCATAGACATGAGTTTGAGTAGGCTCTGGGAGTTGGTGATGAACAGGGAGGCCTGGCGTACTGCAGTCCATGCGGTCACAAAGAATCAGACATAACTGAGCAACTGAACTGAACTGAAATACTCTGAAAAGTCATGGTGTAGTAGATATATATAGTGTAGAGCCATTATTTCAAATAATGGGAGAAAAAAGATTTCCAGAGTTGAATACCTAAAATAGCTTATTTGAGGATGATTATTTTTTAATTGTAGTTTAATAAATATTAATGCTGTAATTAAGTTTACATAATGACTGAATTACTCCTGAAATGAGCTGTTACTTACAATATTAGGAAATGCAAAACATTAAATTTGCAAAGTTATACTACCTATCACTTTCAAATCTTTGGGCTTGCTTCTTTTTGTAGATAATACGGGATTATTGAGGTATTCCAACTAATGACATAATTTTTCTCTTTGTAAGTATATTTTTTCATGTGCAGGCTGTGCTACTAAGCTGTAGGTTGAGTCTGATCTGTAATTTCAGTACAAGTGCTGTATGTGTATGTCTTATATTTATTTTTATTGATGGGCTAATTTATATGTTAGGCGTTTGGTTAGTTCATACATTAGCCTTCCTTAGTGATATCTTAGGGTCCTAGGTCCAGGGACTATTACGTCTAAAGATAATATACTGAACAAGTAATATTTTTAATAAGCTAGATTATTTAGTAATGTTTCTAATAAGAATGATTAAAACTCCAGATAATGCCTTTTTTTTTCAGAGAATACCTAGTTAAAGATTTAGGATATAAATGGCAGACTTCTATGTTGTGAATTTGTTTTTTCGTTTTACTTCCAACTTTGAGACATCTAAAACCCCCATAACTCTGGATAGGGCCATGGATATTTGTATTCAGTGTAAGAAAGAATATTTGTAACTTGGTTGTCCGTTAGTGCTATTTCTTATACTAGTAAGTATGTAGGCAAATAGAGAAGGCAGAGAGAGAGAGAGAGATGTGGAGGAAGAAGAGGGAAAGGAGAGAGAGAGGTAGCAATAAAAAGACCACACACAGAGAGAAATAGTGATTAAAAAAAAAAACCCCGACAGGGTCTGGATTGATTTGTATTTGCTTTGAAGTGTTATATAGTAATTGTAGTTTACTGTGCAGCATAATATATATTATCTGAAACAGGAAATGAATCTTTTCAGAATTTCTACTTAATACATTTTTATTTAAATTAGAAACTGACTGTTCATTTACAAAATATACAATTCAAAATTAAAGCTCAAAAACTCTTTTTTATTTAACTGTCCAAATTCAACACTTTGGGAAAAAATGAGCTCTTTTTTTTAATCCTGAAATTAACATTTGTTAATTATAGAAAACAAAATTCTGGAAAAAATTTTGAAAATTATAAATCACATATGATTGTACCATTTAGAAATAGTCACTTTTGATGTGTTGGTATGTATCCTCTCAGTCTTTTAAAAGATAAATTTCTAAAATTGAGAGCCCTCATATGCTGCTTTCTTCTCTGATAGCTCAGTTGGTAAAGAATCTGCCTGCAAAGCAGGAGACCCTAGTTCAACTCCTGGGTCAGAAAGATCCACTGGAGATCAGATAGGCTACTCACTCTAGTCTTCTTGGGCTTCCCCTGTGGCTCAGCTGGTAAAGAACCTGCCTGCCATGTGGGAGACTTGAATATGATCCCTGGCTTGGGAAGATCCCCTAGAGGAGGGAAAGGCTACCTACTCCAGTATTCTGGAGAATTCCATGGACTATATAGATCCTGGGGTCACAAAGAGTTGGACACGGCTGAGCATTTTTCACTCAGTTCATTCATTCACTCATATGGTTGTTTATTATATTTTAAATCTAATATAATTGGAAGAACTTTTTCATATCTGTAACTAGTCTTTAAGATAATTTTAATAATTTCCTATTTGTTTGTCATACCTTAATTTTTCTATATTGTCAAACATTTAAGTTGCCATTTTTCTTTCCTATGTTATGTGGTGAACCTTACTGTTCATAAATCTTTATCTCATCAATCTGTAAATCTTTACCTGTGTCTTATACTTCTAGATTCCTAGATGGAGAGTTACTAAGTTAGAGAATATAAATACTTTCAGGATTTTTAATGTGCATTGCCAAATTGCCATCCAAAAACCCGGATCTAATTTAATTTCCACCAGCCATATGTAAGATGCCTATTAAGGAATATGCTTGTCTGTACTAGGTATCATTATTGGATTTAAAAATTATTGTCAGTTTCTCTAAAGAAAAATTCCATTTTATTGTATAAAATGCTGTTAAATACTAAGATTACTGTTATTTTACATTACAGTTCGAAATGGATTAATTGGACTTCAGAAAAAATCATATTTCGGCTTTATCGATTTAAATTAGAATATAATTTACTGGAGAATTGCCAACAATACAAATTTTGGAAGCATTTGGTCACTGTAATGGTCTAAGGGTCCAGGAGAATCATTTATTATTATTATTCTTGAAGCAGTGCAGCTAAAAGTAAGGTAAAATGAATACACCAAGGAGGTAACTTTCCTAAACTTTGGAAAAAGTGCTTGGTATTTTTAAGTTTCAGGAAGATCAGTTTTAACATAGCAGCATACAAGCACTGCTCTTAGACTTTCTAGTATCTTACTAAAATTATGTATACTTTCTTGCTTACTATGTTTATCTTGGATGAATTATCTAGTTTCTAGGCCTTGGAAACATCTTATTAAATGAAGATTAAAAACTTTCTTTTAAGGATCATAAAAGATAGTACATGTAAAGAACTTACGAGTGCTTGGCATCAATTGATGCCACACCATGGCTGGTTATCATTTGGCAGATTATTATAGATTTATTTATTCAACACATATTTACGGAGCTCTTACAGTGTGTCACATAACTTTCTGGGCATTTAGAATATAGTCATGAAACAAGCTAAGAACTATCTAGTGGAACTTATAATTAGGGGTGAGGGGAGATGATATTGTAAAATAGAGTAACCACAAACTAAAGTTTAAAAGCTGACATAAATATCTTCATGTGAATAAATAGCCTTATAAGTAGGTTAGATAAAGAATGATTTCTCCCTTTTGAGGAAGGACTACCTTTGTATTGAGGCTTTTTATTTTCAAATGAATTTTTATTCATTTGAAAGTGATGAGATTAATATCTTTCTCTTGGCAAACTCAAGCTATTGGAAAGTAAAGTATCTGATTTTTGCAGTAATGCATGTTAGAGTTAATGATTTAATAATTAATAATTTTTCTGAGAAAGGAAGGAATTGCTTTGTTGAGAACTAAACAGTAGAGGGTATGTACATTTTGAAAAATATTAACAGAAAATATTAGTTTTCTTTGCTTAACTAATAGCAAAGTGTTATAAAATTATTCTGGAAAATGAGAGAGAAATGCTTCTTTATAATTGATACTTCTTTTAAGAATTGTTTATGGAATGGTCTGGTGACTCAGGCGGTAAAGAATCAGCCTGGAGTGCAGGAGACATACGTTTGATCCGTGGGTCAGGAAGATTGCCTGGAGGAGGAAATGGCAACCCACTCCAGTATTCTTGCCTGGTCCATGGACAGAGGTGCCTCGAGGGCTACAGCCCATGGGTTTGTAGAGTCAAACACAATTGAGCAACTAACTTTGAATCCCTATGAATCCGTTACCACAATAAAAGCAGAGCTGTAAGAGAATGTACTAGTTATCCAAGGCTGCTTAATGAATTGTTCCAAAAGCTAGTACTTAAAACAACAAATATTTATTACCTGAAGTTTCTGTGGGTTCTGAATCTCAGCACTATTTAGCTGTGTATTTTGGCTCTGAGTTTCATAGTATGTTGCAATCAAGACATCACTTAAGATGTTGATCTGGGCTAAGTCAACTCAAGGTTTGACTGGAGGAAGATCTATTTCTAAGCTCGCGTAAGCGGTGAATGACAGTATTCAGTCCCCTTGTAGACCACTGAATTGAGGGCCTCAGTTCCTTCTGTCTGTCTGTTGGCTAGAGGGCTCCCTCAGTTCCTGCATCTTCGTAGCACAGCTTATAGTAGACAGCTGGTTTCCATCTGAGCAAGGAAGAGCAAAGATGGAGGCCAAAGTCTTTATGTAACTAACCTAATCTCAGGGTGTCATCCTCTCAGAAGCAAATCAGTACGTTCACTCCACATTCGAGGGAATTATATGAGACATGAATAGATATCAGGAGTCAGGAATCATTGGGAACCTCTTAGAAGCTGCCTGCCAGAGAGAGCAAAGCAAAACTTACGCAAATGGCATCTACAAAAAGTGTTATAAAATTATTCTGGAAAATGAGAAATGCAATATTTACAATTGATATTTCTTTTAAGAATTGTTTATGAAATGGTCTAAATAAAACATATTACCATTAGCCCTAAATACGAGAGGCTGGGGACAAGTCCCAGTTACAACATCTGAGCAATCTATGAGGACCACGTGACAGACGAGAAAATAGAAAAACCCTTAGATAATCTATAAACCAACCTACTCTCTAAGAACTTTTAAATACAGTGGATCATTAAATACACAGAGAAGAGCAAGTGAAACCAGACTGGGTGCAAATGATAACTTGGGAAAGTTGATGGGTTGGATCATCTAGGCCTTAATGAATTTTCGAAACTGCAGCCAAAGCACCCTTCCAGGACAAATGCACCTTGAGAGAAAATTACTGGAGTAAAGTTCAGATAGAGCAGAATAGAGGTGAAAGAGGAAGATTCAGATAAAAGTGAAGGAGGAGGACCCAGTCAGATCTCAGCAAACAAATTGCTTTTTGAAGGCTGTATAAAAACAACTAAATGAACTTCAAGATATTAGAAAAGTTCTGCTGAGCTTCTAAAAGTTCAGGAAAAGGAATTTTATTTAGAAATTAGTAATAGAAAATGATAGAAGAAAAATCCAAAAAAAGTTATTATAAAGGAGAAAGAGAATAAGGAGTAAATGACTTCTAAAACAGTGAATGGAAGTTGAATGGAAGACGTGTCCCTAAAGCAGATGAATAATATAATGTACTGTTTCAAAACGAGCAGAAATAAATTTGGAAAATGATACATGAAATAAAAACATGAACTGAAATTAGAAAAATGTCAAATTAGCTGATAGAACTCAAGAAAAAGTAGAAAATTTGAGAAATGATCCTTGACCTAGAAGAAATTCAAGAGTAAATAAATATTACAGGTAATCTGTAAACAGAATAGGTGAAAAAATTTAATCAAAAAGGAGATGAGAGAAAGCAATGAAAGATTCAAGGGGAAGTAACAGATGCTGAAAACAAAGATAAATGTTATGAATAATGCAAGTCCTGGTAGGAAAAAACCAAAGCAAGGAAATGGAACAAATACTGAAAAGTATAATTCAACAAAAGTTCCTAAAAAAAAAAAAAGAAAAGAAATTGCTTAGTGAAGGGATACACTATATAGTATTACTCACAAATATTGACAGAGAACAATGGCAACTGATAGAAATTATATTAAAGTTAATAAGCTTTAAAGAAAAAAAATCTTTTGAACGCCAGGCCCAAAGACTAAATTATTTTTAAAGGAAAGAAAAGATTTTTATCAGACTTTTTCACAACAATGCAAGAAGAAATGGAATAAAATATTTAAGACACTTAAGGAAAGAAAATGTGAGCCAAGGGGTAATGTGTGGATTTACATCTAGCAAAATGACTTTCAAGTTTGATAGCCCTGAAAAGTCTTTATTGATGGGTAAAAAACCTCAGAGAATATTGTTCTCATGAGTTCTTGCTGAAGAATTTTACTGGAGAATAAACTTTGTACAAAATGACTAGCAATGTATAGACATTGGGATTGGGGACTAACTTTAGATATTTTCTCACTTGAAGATTCCTAACTCACAGGTGCCTTAATTGGTCAAATTATTTCAAGTATTATGCTATAAGTGTTCATAGTTTGGCTATACTCTTTAATATAGCAGCCTTGAATAAGAAGGGGATGGGTCTTTTTATTTGGAGTATTGTTTGAATAATGGTGTGAACATGGCTCCTTTAGAATGGACACACTATGTTACTATATAGAACAGAATTTCTTAGCCTTGGCACTTGCACTCTTGACATTTTGGGCAGGTTAATTCTTTGTTTTGGGGACTATCTTGTGCATTATAGGTTGTGTAGCAGCATGCCTGGTCTCAATCTTCTAGATGCCAGTAGCAGCCCAGCTCTGTTGTGACAACAAAAAATATCTCTGCATTTCTAGATAAACCTTTGTTGTTGTTGTTCAGTCCTAGGTCATGTACAGCTCTTTCTAATCCCATGAACTGCTGCCTGCCAGTCTCCCATGTCCTGCACCATTTAACCTCCCTTGCTCCCTTCTCCTCTTGCCCTCAAACTACCCCAGTATCGTGTCTTTTTCATTGAGTCGGTTCTTCACATCAGGTGGCCAGAGGAGGGTAAAATTGGCCCTAGTGGAGAGCCAATCCTGTAGAGAAGTGTTCATTATTGCGATGCAGAACTTGTTAGTATATCACTGTAATGATCAACCTTGAAGACCTACCTTCAAAAGTGAGAGAAAAAGACATAAAAAAGGACATTAGTCAGCCAAGATGATGCCATTGTAGATTGGGTTATGTATTTTATAAGCTTTACTTTTGAAATGGGAAGTTATGTGTGTGTCTAAACACACACAGTTCAGTTCAGTTCAGTCGCTCAGTCGTGTCCGACTCTTTGCGACCTCATGAATTGCAGCACACCAGGCCTCCTTGTCCATCACCAGCTCCAGAGTTCACTCAAACTCACGTCCATCAGGTTGGTGATGCCATCCAGCCATCTCATCCTCTGTTGTCGCCTTCTCCTCCTGCCTTCAATCCCGCCCAGCATCAGAGTCTTTTCCAATGAGTCAACTCTTCCCATAAGGTGGCCAAAGTATTAGAGTTTCAGCTTCAGCATCAGTCCTTCCAATGAACTCGCAGGACTGATCTCCTTTAGGATGGACTGGTTGGCTCTCCTTGCAGTCCAAGGGACTCTCAAGAGTCTTCTCCAACACCACAGTTCAAAAGCATCAATTCTTCAGCACTCAGCTTTCTTCACAGTCCAACTCTCACATCCATACATGACCACTGGAAAAACCATAGCCTTCACTAAATGGACCTTTGTTGGCAAAGTAATGTCTCTGCTTTTGAATATGCTATCTAGGCTGGTCATAACTTTCCTTCCAAGGAGTAAGCGTCTTTTAATTTCATGGCTGCGATCACCATCTGCAGTGATTTTGGAGCCCCCAAAAACAAAGACTGCCACTGTTTACATTCTTTCCCCATCTATTTCCCATGAAGTGATGGGACCGGATGCCATGATCTTTGTTTTCTGAATGTTGAGCTTTAAACCAACTTTTTCACTCTCCTCTCTCACTGTCATCAAGAGGCTTTTTAGTTCCTCTTCACTTTCTGCTATAAGGGTGGTGTCATCTGCATATCTGAGGTTATTGATATTTTTGCTGGCAATCTTGATTCCAGCTTGTGCTTCTTCCAGCCCAGCGTTTCTCATGATATACTCTGCATAGAAGTTAAATAAGCAGGGTGACAATATACAGCCTTGACGTACTCCTTTTCCTATTTGGAACCAGTCTGTTGTTCCATGTCCAGTTCTAACTGTTGCTTCCTGACCTGCATATAGGTTTCTCAAGAGGCAGGTCAGGTGGTCTGGTATTCCCATCTCTTTCAGAATTTTCCACAGTTTCTTGTGATCCACACAGTCAAAGGCTTTGGCATAGTCAATAAAGCAGAAATAGATGTTTTTCTGGAACTCTCTTGCTTTTTCCATGATCTAGCAGATGTTGGCAATTTGATCTCTGGTTCCTCTGCCTTTTCTAAAACCAGGTTGAACATCTGGAAGTTCACAGTTCATGGACTGTTGAAGTCTGGCCTGGACGATTTTAAGCATTACTTTACTAGCATGTGAGATGAGTGCAATTGTGCGGTAGTTTGAGCATTCTTTGGCATTGCCTTTCTTTGGGATTGGAATGAAAATGGACCTTTTCCAGTCCTGTGGCCACTGCTGAGTTTTGCAAATTTGCTGGCGTATTGAGTGCAGCACTTTCGCAGCATCATCTTTCAGGATTTGAAATAGCTCAACTGGAATTCCATCGTCTCCACTTGCTTTGTTCAATGTGATGCTTTCTAAGGCCCACTTGGCTTCACATTCTAGAATGTCTGTCTCTAGATGAGTGATCACACCATCGTGATTATCTTGGTCGTGAAGATCCTTTTGTACAGTTCTGTGTATTCTTGTCACCTCTTCTTAATATCTTCTGCTTCTGTTAGGTCCATACCATTTCTGTCCTTTGTCGAGCCCATCTTTGCATGAAATGTTCCCTTGTATCTCTAATCTTCTTGAAGAGATCTCCAGTCTTTCCCCTTCTGTTGTTTTCCTCTATTTCTCTGCATTAATCTCTGAGGAAGGCTTTCTTATCTCTTCTTGCTATTATTTGGAACTCTGCATTCAGATGCTTATATCTTTCCTTTTCTCCTTTGCTTTTCGCTTTTCTTCTTTTCACAGCTATTTGTAAGGCCTCCCCAGACAGCCATTTTGCTTTTTTGCATTTCTTTTCCATGGGGATCGTCTTGATCCCTGTTTCCTGTACAGTGTCATGAACCTCTGTCCATAGTTCATCAGGCACTTTATCTATCAGATCTAGTACCTTAAATCTATTTCTCACTTCCACTGTGTAATCATAAGGGATTTGATTTAGGTCATACCTCAATGGTCTAGCAGTTTTCCCTACTTTCTTCAATTTAAGTCTGAAAATGGCAATAAGGAGTTCATGATCTGAGCCACAGTCAGCTCCCACTCTTATCTTTGCTGACTGTATAGAGCATCTCCATCTTCGGCTGTGAAAGATATAATCAGTCTGATTTCGGTGTTGACCATCTGGTGATGTCCATGTGTAGAGTCTCCTCTTGTGTTGTTGGAAGAGGGTGTTGGCCATACCAGTGTGTTCCCCTGTCAAAACGCTATTAGCCCTTGCCCTGCTTCGTTCCATATTTCAAGGCCAAATGTGCCTGTTACCCCAGGTGTTTCTTGACTTCTGCTTTTGCATTCCAGTCTCCTATAATGAAAAGAACATCTTTTTTGGATGTTAGTTCTAAAAGGTCTTGTAGGTCTTCATAGAACCATTTAACTTAAGTTTCTTCAGCGTTACTGGTTGGGGCACAGGCTTGGATTACTGTGATATTGAATGGTTTTCCTTGGAAATGAACAGAGATCATTCTGTCATTTTTGAGATTGCATCCAAGTACTGCATTTCAGACTCTTTTGTTGACCATGATGGCTACTCCATTTCTTCTAAGGGATTCCTGTCTGCAGTAGTAGATATAACGGTCATGTGAGTTAAATTCACCCATTCCAGTCCATTTTAGTTTGCTGATTCCTAGAATGTCGATGTTCACTCTTGCCATCTCCTGTTTGACCACTTCCAATTTGCCTTGATTCATGGACCTAACATTCCAGGTTCCTATGCCATATTGCTCTTTAATACACACACACACTATGTATAATTACACACACACTATGTATAATTATGCACTTATCAAGTTAAGTGCAATATGCTAGTTATGGAGAAGATAAAGAATCAGTGTAAGATTATAAACATTTCATTGATAGAATTTAAAAATTTTACTTTTTTGTACCATATTTTCACATTTAATCCTTAATTTTTAATTCACCAAGTTGTTTTCAATATTTTACATGGTAACCTTCTGTATATTTTCAGCATAGCCAAACTTTCTGATAAATGTTTTCTTGATTGTAACTTGAACTACTTCTGTGGAAGGATTTATTTATTGGTGTATAGGAAGAACAGCTGTTTTAGCACATATATTTGCAAGTATAGAAGAAAAGCATTCATACGTTAGTACCTACTTATCCGAAGATATATTGAAAAGGTACTTCTTTAGGCATAACACTGAAATAAGGGATATAGGGTAAATATTGTCCAACCCCTAAATGTCTGCAGCACATTTTCTGGAATGCTTGAGTTTGTATACAAAAATCACAAATTATGCCACTCCTAAATGTGAATGTCTCATTTGAGACTTATTTGATTTCATAATGAGTAAACATTAAGTAGTAAAATTCATATGGTTAAAGTTTGCCTTACCTTGAATTTTCTCTGGGATTAAAATTTTTTTCGAGTTAAGGGTAACTCTCAAGTCTCAAATGTTATCAGGATGGAATAATTTGCTCAATAAAACTGAACATTTAGAGCTTTAAATGTTCATTATATTTTTGAAAAAAAGTTCAGATTATCAGCAGTTGTCATTTGTTAGCCTTGAATTTAAGTACCAAGTATCACAAGATTAATGGGTATGTTTTCAAACAAGATAAGGTACCTCCACTTCAGCTGTTATAAGCTAATTTTGTTAGAAGCGCCTATATCTTGGGTTGGTTGGAAGAGCCTCAAGTAATTCTGGTGTTTAAGCTTTTAAAAATGGAGGTGATCTCTGCTGATTTATTATGATTCACATCCTTCAGGCCTCGCAGTTCCCATGGTAGCATTTCACAAACTGCCCTATAAGATGTGAATAGGTGGGGAAGTGGGGATCTGTGAGTCTGAGGAAAACTGCTTGTTATATGCTACTTCGAGATTGACTGTGCACATTAACATATTGAGTGGTCTAAGCTAGGAAAATTGCTTAACGTGTATTTCTCAGAGTTAACTGACCATGAATCCTTTCTGGTTGAGTATTAAGATCTTGAAGATCAAATATTTTGCAGACCTGCTTTGGAAGCATACTGTAGTAGAAGATGAAACCCACTGCTTCCTCAGCAACTGTTACATGACCAGTGGAGGGAACGTGTTGAAAGTATTAACACAGAAGTTGTAGATTATTAAAGGAAAAATTTGAGGATGAAGAAAGGATGCTTTAAAAATAGTAAGTTTTAGAGGGTGATTAGCTATAAATTGAAATTCTGGAATAAAAGGAGTTTGGCATATGCTACATTAGTTATTTTATAAAGAACATAGCTTGTCATGTGATATAGAAAGAAAGCCACCAGAATTAGAAATTATATTGATGAAAGAGTTTACATACTGAATTGATAAGGTTATTAAATTAACCTTATTTTCCATTTTGTAAGAAAATTAATTGTTACCATTTAGTCCATTTATATTGTTTTTGTATATAATTGTGTTTCATGATTTTATTTGTGTTTATAATATTCTTGATTCATTTGGAAGCAGACTGCATAGGAAGGAAAAGTTATTTAAATTCTTAACTTTCTTTGGATGGCTAGTTTATACGCAAATGATACTTAATCCACCCACAGCCTGTATTTTCAGTAATTTCATCCCTTCTTTGGATGGGGAAACTTTTTAAAAAAGATTGTGGCTTGCCTAATATCATACAACTAGTTATTTATGAAAATGTACTTGGAGCCTAGATATTTATATTATAATAAATTACCTAATATAGAAGTGAAAAACTGAAATTTGTAATGGACATTAAGAAAGGAAAATCTTGTTCTAACCAGAGAATATCCTGTAAATTGTTCAGGCTATTAAGAAGCCTGCCTATGGTTTTCTTGATTCTTTCTGTCAAAATAGGGGTGATGGAAGATGAGATGAAGGCAGTAAACTATAGAGATAAGAGCACTGGAGTACTCTAAAGTTAAACAAGTTTGAGCCCTGATTCTATCACTTAACTAGTTTTGACCTTGGGCAAATTATTTAACTTCTTTAGTTCTCACTTTTCTAACTTCTTAAATGGTTTCAATAATACCTATCTCATAGTGTTTCATAATTGGAAACTGGTGGCATCATCATAAGTATTAGTTACATTAAGTGAAAGGATTTAGTTAGAATTGAGTTTCTTTGTCAGAGACACAGGAATTTTTACCTTGAAACCCTTACAGGAGGGAAAATGATCTTACCTGGTAATTTACTTTATGTTGTTTTAGTTGCTAATTCGTGTCTAACTCTTTATAATCCTATGACTTGTAGCAAGCCAGGTTTCCCTGTCCTTCACCATCTCCCCAGAGCTTGCTCAAACTCATGTCCATTGAGTCTGTGATGCTATCCAGCGTCTTGCCAGATGCCATTCTCTGTCTTCCCCTTCTCCTCCTGCCCTCAATCTTTCCAAGCATCAGGGTCTTTTCTAGGGAGTTGACTCTCCTTATCAGGTGGCCAAAGTATTGGAGCTTCAGCAGCAGGCTTTCCAATCAATGTTCAGGCTTGATTTCCTTTGGGATTGACTAGTTTTGTCTCCTTGCTATTTAAGGGACTCTAAAGAGTCTTCTACTAGACTACTACTAAACCACTAGACCATTGAGGTATGAACTAAATCGAATCCCTTATGATTGTACAGTGGAAGTGAGAAATAGATTTAAGGGACTAGATCTGATAGATAGAGTGCCTGATGAACTATGGACGGAGGCTTGTGACAATGTACAGGAGACAGGGATCAAGACGATCCCCATGGAAAAGAAATGCAAAAAAGCAAAATGGCTGTCTGGGGAGGCCTTACAAATAGCTGTGAAAAGAAGAAAAGCGAAAAGCAAAGGAGAAAAGGAAAGATATAAGCATCTGAATGCAGAGTTCCAAATAATAGCAAGAAGAGATAAGAAAGCTTTCCTCAGCGATTAATGCAAAGAAATAGAGGAAAACAACAGAAGGGGAAAGACTGGAGATCTCTTCAAGAAGATTAGAGATACAAGGGAACATTTCATGCAAAGATGGGCTCGACAAAGGACAGAAATGGTATGGACCTAACAGAAGCAGAAGATATTAAGAAGAGGTGGCAAGAATACAAAGAACTGTACAAAAAAGATCTTCATGACCAAGATAATCACGATGCTGTGATCACTCACCTAGAGCCAGACATCCTAAAATGTGAAGTCAAGTGGGCCTTAGAAAGCATTACTACAAACAAACTAGTGGAGGTGATGGAATTCCAGTGGAGCTTTTTCAAATCCTAAAAGATGATGCTGCGAAAGTGCTGCACTCAATATGCCAGTAACGTTGGAAAACTCTGCAGTGGCCACAGGACTGGAAAAGGTCCATTTTCATTCCAATCCCAAAGAAAGGCGATGCCAACGAATGCTCAAACTACTGCACAATTGCACTCCTCTCACACGCTAATAAAGTAGTGCTCAAAATTCTCCAAGCCAGGCTTCAGCAATACGTGAACCGTGAACTTCTGGATGTTCAAGCTGGTTTCAGAAAAGGCAGAGGAACCAGAGATCAAATTGCCAACATCTGCTAGATCATGGAAAAAGCAAGAGAGTTCCAGAAAAACATCTATTTCTGCTTTATTGACTATGCCAAAGCCTTTGACTGTGTGGATCACAAGAAACTGTGGAAAATTCTGAAAGAGATGGGAATACCAGACCACCTGACCTGCCTCTTGAGAAACCTATATGCAGGTCAGGAAGCAGCAGTTAGAACTGGACATGGAAGAACAGACTGGTTCCAAATAGAAAAAGGAGTATGTCAAGGCTGTATATTGTCACCCTGCTTATTTAACTTCTATGCAGAGTACATCATGAGAAACGCTGGGCTGGAAGAAGCACAAGCTGGAATCAAGATTGCCAGCAAAAATATCAATAACCTCAGATATGCAGATGACACCACCCTTATAGCAGAAAGTGAAGAGGAACTAAAAAGCCTCTTGATGACAGTGAAAGAGGAGAGTGAAAAAGTTGGCTTAAAGCTCAACATTCAGAAAACAAAGATCATGGCATCCGGTCCCATCACTTCATGGGAAATAGATGGGGAAAGAATGTAAGCAGTGGCAGTCTTTGTTTTTGGGGGCTCCAAAATCACTGCAGATGGTGATCGCAGCCATGAAATTAAAAGATGCTTACTCCTTGGAAGGAAACTTATGACCAGCCTAGATAGCATATTCAAAAGTAGAGACATTACTTTGCCAACAAAGGTCCATTTAGTGAAGGCTATGGTTTTTCCAGTGGTCATGTATGGATGTGAGAGTTAGACTGTGAAGAAAGCTGAGTGCTGAAGAATTGATGCTTTTGAAGTGTGGTGTTGGAGAAGACTCTTGAGAGTCCCTTGGACTGCAAGGAGATCCAACCAGTCCATTCTGAAGGAGATCAGCCCTGGGTGTTCTTTGGAAGGAATGATGCTAAAGCTGAAACTCCAGTACTTTGGCCACCTCATGCGAAGAGTTGACTCATTGGGAAAGACTCTGATGCTGGGAGGGATTGGGGGCAGGAGGAGAAGGGGACAACAGAGGATGCGATGGCTGGATGGCATCACCGACTTGATGGACGTGAGTTTTAGTGAACTCTGGAGTTAGTGATGCTCTGGGAGGTCTGGCATGTTGCAATTCATGGGGTCGCAAAGGAGTCGGACAGGTCTGAGCGACTGAAAAGAACTTAAAGAGTCTTCTCCAGTACCACAGTTCGAAAGTATCAGTTCTTCTGTGCTCAACCTTCTTTATGATCCAACTCTCACATCTGTACATAACTACTGGAAAAACTATAGCTTTGACTCTAGGGACCTTTGCTGCCATATGATATGTTTGCTTTTTAATATGCTGTTTAGGTATGTCATAGCTTTGCTTCAGTCACTGTCCTCAGTGAGTTTTGGAGCCAAATAAAATAAAATCTGCCACTCTGTCCATTTTTTTCCTCATTTATTTGCCAAGAGGTGATGGGATGGGGTGCCATGATCTTAGTTTTTTAAATGTTGAATTTTAAGCCACAATTCTCACTCTCTTTTACCTTCATCAAATGGCTCTTTAGTTCCTCTTCACTTTCTGTCATTAGGGTGGTATCAAATGAATTTGAGGTTGTTGATATTTCTTCCAGCAGTCTGATTCCAACTTGTGATTGGAATTTTGCATGATGGCTTCACACTTTGCATGATGTACTCTGCATATAAGTTAAATATGTAGGGTGGCAAGGTACAGCCTCATTGTACTCCTTTTCCAATTTGAAATCAGCCCATTGTTCCATATTCAGTTGTAACTGTTGGTTCTTGACCTGCATATAAGTTTCTCAGGAGACAAGTTAGGTAATCTGGTATTCCCATTTCTTTAATAATTTTCCGCAGTTTATTGTGATCCAGACAGTGAAGGCTTTAGTGTAGTCAGTAAAGCACATATTTTTCTGTAATTTTCTTGCTATGATCCAGCACATATTGGCAGCAAAGCTTAAGTGACTCCAAAGTTTTCTATTCTTATTTTTTTACCCTACTTGTTAAAATTTATTTTCCTATAACTTGATTTTCTAACCTGATCAAGCATTTATAGTGTCCACTCAATATTTAAATTTTAAAACTTTAAAGAGAGCATATAGTTTTTTTCTGTAACATTATTTAATATCATTGAGAATGTTAACATAATATTAGCACCTACCACTTGTTATATATGCATAACATTTAATATGCTTAGCTCTGTTTACTATGTCTGTTACAACATACAATACTGTTTAGTAGATGTTGTATCTGTTTTNAGGAAACTAAGAGTATTAAATAAATCATGTACCTCAAGTTCATATATTTAATAAATGGCAGTACTGGGATTCAAATGTACTTTTGATTCTATAGCGCATCTTTATATTATATTTTAGCGTATATCTTATGTCCTCAGTATGTCTGCATTTTAATAGAGAGACTTATGAAATCTTTCAGAAGATAGATATATGAAAATTTATGACTTTTTTCTCTCAGCATTATCTTCCTGGGTAGTATTTGAAAAATACCCCTCCAAATAATTGTGAATGATTACTTTTTAAACTTGAAATACAACCATCATACAACGTTATTCAGGTGTACAATATGGTTTGATATTTGAATATATTGCAGAATGGTCACCACAATAAGTCTAGTTAATATCTATTACCATACATTATCCTAGAGTTTTGTGTGTGTGTATATGATGAGAACTTTTAAGATCTAGTCTCATTGCAACTTTCAGATATGCAGTACAATGTTAACTGTAGACACCATGCCATGTATTACTCCTCTGTGAAGTATTTGTTTTGTTACTGGTAGTTTGTATCTTTTGACTCCCTCACCCATTTGGCCCATCCAGTGCCCACATCTCTGGTAACCATCGATCTGTTCTCTGTATCTATGAACTTGGTGTGGTGTGGCTCTTTTCCTTATTTTTGGATTCCCCAGGTAAATGAAATCATGTGGTGTTTGTCTTTCTCTGTCTGACATATTTCACTTAACATGACACCCTCTAGGTCTATCCATGTGGTTGCATATGGCAAGATTTCATTCTTTTTATGGCTAAATAATATTCTATTAGTTAATAGACCACATCTTTATTCATTGGTAAATCTTTATTTATTCATTGTTGAATTCGTTGAATACATGTGTAGAAGTATAATTTCTGTTATATATTTTTTAATATTTTGAGGAACCTCCATACTACTTTCCATAGTGGCCATGCCAGTATGCATTCCCATATCTGCAGCAGCAATTGATATATCTTGTCTTGCTGATGATAACCATTTTTACAGATACGAGGTGATGTTTCCTAGTGCTTTTGGTTTGCATTTCCCTAATGATTGGTGATGTTGAGCATTTTTTCAGGTACTTAACTGGTCATTTGTATGTCTTTGGAAAATATCTGTTCAGATCCTCTGCCTATTTTTTAATCAGTTTTCTTTCTTTTTGCTGAGTTATTTAAGTACTTTACATATTTTGAATATTAACCTTGTACCAGACATATGATATGTAAATATTTTCTCCCATTTACTAGATCACATTTTCGTTTTGTTGGTGGTTTCCTTTGCTGTGCTAGAAACATTTTAGTTTGATGTCATCCTACTTGTTGCCTTTTGTTGCCTTTGTTTTTAGTGTCAAATTTAAAAACTCATAGACAAGACTGGTATCAGGCTACTCTTTGTGTTTTCTTCTACGAGTTTTATCGTTTCTGGCCTTACATCCAAGTCTTTAATCCATTTTGGAGTTAATTTTTGTTTGTGGTGTAAAATGGTGGTGAGATACAGATTCATAAATATGTGCCAGGGAAGTGAGCTAGAGTTTGATTAGGAAATGATCTAAAGTTTGATTAAGAAAATGGATTATAATCCTTTGGACTCTAAACAATATATAGAACCTTCTCATATAAATCATTTCATGTGAAGTGTGTTTCTTAAGAGATGTAAAGTGGCGTAAGAAAGTCCATTTACACTGTATTTTAATGTTTGACTTTGTTCAGTTATATGAGTTAATAAAGCTGCTTTATGATTAGTCATACGAGGTTAGATTTGGCTTAAGAAAAAAGACTAAAGACTTTTAAAAGCTAACATTTGCTCACTTGAGTATTAATGCATGGGAATATGAACAGTGTATTAACATGGTTTCGTTTGAAGAAAATTCTCATCAGCTTAAAGACATTTTATATTTCTCAGAAAACTAGCAATAATTTCCCAAAGAGTTTCTTGAGGAACTTTCCTGGCAGTCCAGTGGTTGAGACTTCACCTTATGCAGGGTGCAGAGGGTGAGGGTTCAGTCTCTGGTTAGGGAACTGAGATCCTCCATGCTTCATGACCAAGGGATCAAGACATGGAATGGAAGCAATGTTGTAACAAATTCAATAATGACTTTAGAAATCATCCACTTCAAAAAAAATTAAAAGATAGATTCATAATTTCTGACTTATTGTATGAAACCTATATTTACTCTCTGCTGCTGCTGCTGCTAAGTCACTTCAGTCGTGTCCGACTCTGCATGACCCCAGAGACGGCAGTCTACCAGGCTCCCCCGTCGCTGGGATTCTCCAGGCAAGAACACTGGAGTGGGTTGCCATTTCCTTCTCCAATGCATGAAAGTAAAAAGTGAAAGTGAAGTTTCTCAGTCGTGTCTGACTCTTCGTGACCCCATGGATTGCAGCCCCCCAGGCTCCTCCATCCATGGGATTTGCCAGGCAAGAGTACTGGAGTGGGGTGCCATCGCCTTTTCTGATATTTACTCTCTAAAATGGTGTTATTAATAGCACTTACGAAGATCAAGCACTGACTACAGAGAATCTTGGATGAATGTCTTAATGCCTGGAAATAATGCCTAGAAGTAATACCTGGAAAGAAATAGATTTCTTACAGAAATTTCCTTCTATCACAATACACAACTGGACAAAGAGAGTTCATAATTTTATGTAGTTCTTTTACCCTCTCTTTTAAAGAGGTCTGCTATGTTATCAGGAACATTCAAGTAACTTTAGTGCTGTTCTAAAAAGTTTGAAGAAAAGATATGTAGAAGGACAAACTTTCGTTAGTATTTTTTATTGGAAACTTCTCTTTGTTTTTTTTTTTTTTTTCTTCCCTGTGCGTTTGGGTGTTTATAGTACATAGTGAAAAATTTCAAGGAAATTTCTTTTCTTTTGTGTTCTCCAAACTGAAGGTTTCCCAACATCTGTAAACTTTTTTTGTTTTTTAATTTTTTAGCAGGGTGAGAAGAAATTCTGGGAGGAAAAAAGTATTTTTTAAAGCATATTATGATCTGGGTTGTTGCATAACTTTCTTTTTGTTGAAAATAAGTGTAAACTTATGAGCAATCTTTTATGACAGTCTAGATGGTAGTCACCTATGTTAAAGCAATTCAATTAAGAATGGACTGTGTATTATCAAAGGACAACAAAGTTACAGTAACACATATCAAAAATGTAACAGTTACAGTAACACACATCAAAAATGTAACTGTTCTGTTCATTTGATCTCAGTTCTGCTGATTGATATTTTAGCAAGGCCAGTAACCTGTTATTCACTCATTCAACATTTATTTTAAAAAGTCTCACTGCAGAGTTCAAATCCTGGGAAACACTGAAGGAAAAAGGAGAAGAGGGTGGCAGAGGATGAAATGGTAAGATAGCATCACTGACTCAATGGACATAAACTTGAGCAAACTCCCGGAGATAATGGAGCCTGGAGTGCTGTGGTCCATGAGGTCGCAAGAGTCAGACACAATTTTGTGACTGAATAACAGAGTTCAAAATAGTAAATAAGTTTATGGGTTCAATAAATAGACAAACTGGGTTCAAATCCTGGCTCTAAAACTCACTATCCTAAATTTCAGTTTATTCATTTATAAAATATTAGTTGACAATATATGATTGTTAGCCAGATAGAACATCCTCCTCCTCAGTTGCCTGCCCTGGGAGTAGTGGTGCATGGTTATTTTTTTCTTTGCCTGTTGGAAGTTTGGTGCATTTTAGATTGTGTTTCAGTTAGGTCATGGAATCTCAGGCTGGTTCCTCTGGTTTATAGCCCTTCTTTTGGGCTAGTAATTCCTTATTTATCTTTTGTTATTAAGTTCTTACACATATTTGCAATGTTGTAAAAGGATGTGGTCTCTGTGATTCTACTTTTTGGTATTTGTTGAGACTTATTTAGTGGTGATCAGTTTTTATAAATATTCCCTATGTGCTTGAGAAGAATATATATTCTCTAATTTAAGTATGTCTGTTAGATTAAGCTTGATAACAATTTTACCCTTCTGCAGTTTTTTCTGTCTGCCTGAACTATCAATAAGTAAAAGAGACATTTTAAAATCTCCCTTCATAGAGGTGGATTTGTAAATTTCTTTGTTTGTAAATTCTAACAAAAACTTTGTTCTAAGTATTTTGAGATTATTAGTGCATACCAGTTTAGTACTGTATTTTATCATTAAATAGTGACCCTCCTTAAAGCAAATAATATTGTTTGTTTTAAACTTATTATGTCTCCCTTTGATAAAGTAAAAGTGAAGTCGCTCAGTTGTGTCCGACTCTTTGCGACCCCATGGACTGTATAGCCTACCAGGCTCCTGAGTCCATGGAATTTTCCAAGCAAGAGTACTGGAGTGGGTTGCCATTTCCTTCTCCAGGGGATCTTCCTGACCCAGGGATTGAACCTGGATCTCCTGTGTTACGTTCAGACGCTTTACCGTCTGAGCCACCAGGGAAGCCCCTTGGCAGCTTCCAGTTTATGTCATTAGAATATAACTGGTATAACCTTTGAACCTTTGTCTGTATTAAGAATTAGTAATCTTATAGGTGTATCTTATTTTGTTTCTTTATTCAGTCTTATTGTATGGTTATAAACTGTTTAATTAATGAATGCTCCTTTTATTATTTTTGATTACTATTATTTTTAGACTTTTTATTATCTTAAATTGTTCATTTTTCCTGATTGTTCTATATGACTTTAAAAATGTACTTTGATGTGTGTTTTGGTTTATTTGTGTTTTATTCCATTTATAAACACACCTGACTTAGAAACTGTATACTCTCCTTCTGATTTGTAGAATCTTTTCTGGAAATGTTGCCATGTGTATTAACAAAGTCTTCAAGTTATAACTTCATCTGATTTTGAACAGTGACCTTAGCGGAGTTTTACTCTGCTTTTATTCTTGGACCGTTTAACTATTTTTTAAAAGACATTCTCTTCATTATTT
Organism: Redunca redunca; assembly: GCA_006410935.1. Classification (NCBI taxonomy): domain Eukaryota; kingdom Metazoa; phylum Chordata; class Mammalia; order Artiodactyla; family Bovidae; genus Redunca; species Redunca redunca. The sequence goes on along the minus strand of SJYQ01095404.1, from coordinate 272,081 downwards.
TATATGAGCTTCATTGTTTTGTGGGAAATATTTATTTGAACAAACATTTGTCAATAAACATCTTACAAACAAAAAAGTTCAAAAAGAGTTAAGTGTACAACTAAGTGAATCATTATCAGGTATAACCATTTCCCAGGGGTCCCTGATTATTTTTTATTTGAACATTTGACTGTTTTTTATATCTGCTTATAGATTTACCAATTTATTAGGTTGGTGCAAAAGTAATTGTGGTTTTGCATTGTTGAATTTTCCTGTTCGATATTGGAGTACATTCTTAAATAAATTTGGTTATGCTATACATTATTTTAATGTGCATTTCTTGCTTTATATTTTTTCTTATGACTTATTATTTGCTGTTTATTTTATATTTATCTTAGACTATAGAAATGATGTTAGACAAAAATGCAAATTTGAGCAATTTTTTAATTCAAGTTCAAAATGGATGGTAAAGCAGTGTAAATAGCTCACAGTATCTAACAACGCATTTGGACGAGGAACTACTAAGGAATAAATGTACAGTGCAGTGGTAGTTCAAGAAATTTTGCAAAGAAGATGAAAGCCTTGAAGATGAGGAGCTCAGTGGCCAGCCATAGGAGGTTGACAGCTGCCAACTGAGAGCCATCATCAAAGCTGATCCTCTTAAAACTCCCCAGGAAGTTGACGAATGACTCAGTGTCCACCATTCTACAATCGTTTGGCATTTGAAGCAAATTGGAAAGATGAAAAAGCTCGATAAGTGGGTCCCTCCCGAGCTAACTGAAAGTCAAAAAAATCGTCATTTTGAAGTGTCACCTTCTTTTATCTATGCAACAACAATGAGCCGTTTCTTGAATGGATTGTAACGTGCAATGCCAAATGTATTTTTTACAACAGCCAGTGATCACCTGCTAAGTAGCTGAACCGAAAAGAAGCTGCAGAGCACTTCCCAAAGCCAACCTCTCTCTCTCTAAAGTTGCTCAGTCGTGCCCGACTCTTTGTGACCCCATGGACAGTAGCCTGCAACAAGCTCCTCCGTCCATGAGATTTTCAAGGCAAGAGTACTGGAGTGGGTTGCCATTTCCTTCTCCAGGGAATCTTCCCAACCTAGGGACCGAACCCAGGTCTCTCACATTGTAGACGGACACTTTACCGTCTGAGCCACCAGCGAAACTTGCACCAAAAAATGGTCATGGTCACTTGGGTGGTCTGCTGCTGGTCTGATCCACTACAGCTTTCTGAATCCCAGCAAAATCATTACATCTGAGAAGTGTGCTCAGCAGGTAGATAAGATACAGTGAAAAAATGCAACGACCACAGCTGGCATTCATTGGTCAACAGAAAGGGCCCTATTTTTCTCCATAACAATGCCCAACCACACATCACACAACCAATGCTTCAAAAGTTGAATGAATAGGGCAACAAAGTTTTGCCTCATCTGCCATATTCACCAGAACTCTTGCCAGCCGACTACCATTTCTTGAAATATCTCCACAACTTGTTTCAGGGAAATTGCTTCCACAATCAGCAGGAAGCAAAAAATGCTTTCCAAGAGTCTGTTGAATCCTGAAGCATGGATATTTGTGCTACAGGAAAAACAAACTTATTTCTTGTTGACAAAAATATATTGATGAAATGGCTCTTATTTTGATTTATGAAAATATATTTGAGCCTAGTTATAATGACTTAAAATTCATTGTCTGAAACCACAATAACTTTTGTACCAACCTAATACTTGTTCATCATTTATTTGACACTGTAAGACCTTTCTTTTGGTATTGTTTCTCTTTTTCTTGAGCTACATCGTTTAGCATTTCCTTTGGTGTATATATTTTGGTGGTAAAGTGTTTTTGTTTGTCTGAAAATTCTTTTTTTCTTCCATGTTCTTGAAAGGTAGTTTTTCTAAGGATATGATATTTGGTCACAGGTTGTTTTTCTGATAGAACTTTGATTGTATTACTCTAGTATCTTCTGCCTGAAGTTATTGGTGATGAATCAGCATTAGTCTAGTTGTCTGTCTTAATTGATATCTGCATGTTTTCTTTGACTGCTTTTAAGATTTTTCTTCTTTTCTTTGGCTTTATGGAGTTTTATTAACACATACTTGGTGTGCGTGTATGTGTGTGCTTATTTATTCTGCTGGATTTGTATTTTCTCATACCATTTGAGTCTTTGATCAGCTCTGAAAAATGTAAGCCATGATTTTTCATATCTTTTGCTATATTATTTATTCCATTTTTTGAAATCTTCAGTGACATATATAAAGCTTGGATTAGGTGCTGTTATAAAAGAGTCTGAAATGCAGTACTTGGGTACAAACTAAAAAATGTTAGAATGATCTCTGTTCATTTTCAAGACAAACCATTCAGTACCACAGTAATACAAATCTGTGTCTCAACCACTAATCCCAAGAAGCTGAAGTTGAATGGTTCTATGAAGACCTTCTAGAACTAACACCCAAAAAAGATGTCCTTTTCATCATAGGGGACTGGAATGCAAATGCAGGAAGTCAAGAGATACCTGGAATAACAGGCAAATTTGGCGTTGGAGTACAAAAGGAAGCAGGGCAAAGGCTAACAGCGTTTTGCCAAGAGAATGCACTGGTCATAGCAAAAACCCTCTTCCAACAGCACAAGAGATGACTCTACACATGGACATCACCAGATGGTCAACACCGAAATCAGATTAATCGTATTCTTTGCAGCCAAAGATGGAGAAACTTGATACAGTCAGCAAAAGAAGACCGGGAGCTGACTGTGGCTCAGAGCATGAACTTCTCATTGCCAAATTCAGACTTTAATTGAAGAAAGTAGGGAAAACCACTGTGGCATTCAGGTATTACCTGAATCAAATTCCTTAGCTTATACAGTGCAAGTGACAAATAGATTCAAGGGGATTAGATCTAATAGATAAGGTGCCTGAAGAACTATGGACGGAGGTTCGAATATTGTACAGGAGGTGGTGATCAAAAAAATCTCCAAGAAGAAGAAAGGCAAAAAGACAAAATGGTTGTCTGAGGAGGCCTTATAAATAGCAGAGAAAAGAAAAGAAGTGAAAGGCAAAGGAGAAAAGGAAAGATACACCCATTTGAATGCAGAGTTCCAAAGAATAGCAAAGAGAGATAAGAAAGCCTTCCCAGTGATCAATGCAAAGAAATAGAGGAAAACAATAGAATGGGAGAGACTAGAGATCTCTTCAAGAAAACTAGAGATACCAGGAGAACATTTCATACAAAGATGAGCACAATAAAGGACCTAACAGAAGCAGACGATATTAAGAAGAGGTGGCAAGAATATACAGAAAAACTATACAAAAAAGATCTTCATGACCCAGATAATGACGATGGTGTGATCCCTCACCTAGAGCCAGACATCCTGGAATGCAAAGTCGAGTGGGCCTTAGGAAGCATCATTACAGACAAAGCTAGTGGAGGTGATGGAATTCCAGTGGAGCTATTTCAAATCCTAAAATATGATGCTGTGAAAGTGCTGCACTCAGTATGTCAGCAAATGTGGAAAACTCAGCAGTGGGCACAGGACTGGAAAACATCAGTTTTCATTCCAATCCCAAAGAAAGGCAATACCAAAGAATGCTCAAACTACCACACAATTGCACTCATCTCACATGCTAGCAAAGTAATGCTCAAAATTCTCCAAGCCTGGCTTTGACAGACCATGAACCGTGAAATTCCAGATGTTCAAGGTGGTTTTAGAAAAGGCAGAGGAACCAGAGATCAACTTGCCAACATCCACTGGATCATAGAAAAAGCAAGGGAGTTCCAGAAAAACATTTACTTCTGCTTTATTTACTACACCAAAGCCTTTGACTGTGGATCACAACAAACTGTGGGAAATTCTTCAAGAGATGGGAATAATAGACCACCTTACCTGCCTCTTGAGAAATCTGTATGCAGGTCAAGAAGCAACAGTTTGAACTGGACATGGAACAACAAACTGATTCCAAATCGGGAAGGGAGCATGTCAAGCCTGTATATTGTCACCCTGCTTATTTAACTTATGTGCAGACTGCATCATGAGAAATGCCAGGTTGGATAAATAATGATTGGAATGAAGATTGCTGGGAGAAATATCAATAACCTGTGATATGCAGATAGCACCATCCTTATGGCAGAAAGTGAGGAGGAACTAAAGAGCCTCTTGATTGATGTGGAAGAGGGGAGTGAAAAAGCTGACTTAAAACTCAACGTTCCAAAACTAACATCATGGCATCTGGTTCTATCACTTCATGGCAATAGATGGGGAAACAATGGAAACAATGAGAGACTTTATTTTCTTGGGCTCCAAAATCACTGCAGATGGTGACTGCAGCCGTGAAATTAAAAGATGCTTGCTCCTTGGAAGAAAAGCTATGTCCAACATAGACAGCATTAAAAAGCAGAGACATTACTTTGCCAGCAAAGGTCTGTACAGTCTAAACTATGGTTTTTCCAGTATACACGTATGGATATGAGAGTTGGACCATAGAGAAAGATTAGGGCCTAAGAATTGATGCTTTTGAACTGTGGTGGTGGAGAAGACTCTTGAGAGTCCCTAGGACTGCAAGGCAATCCAACCAGTCAATCCTAAAGGAAAACAATTCTGAATATTCATTGGAAGGACCGATTCTGAAGGTGAAGTTCAATACTTTGGCCACCTGATGCCAAGAGCTGAGTTATTTGAAAGGACCCTGATGCTGGGAAAGATTAAAGGCGGAAGGAAAAGGGGATGAAAGAGGATGAGATGGTTGTACCGCATCACTGTCAGTAGACGAGTCTGAGCAAGTTCTGGAAGGTAGTAAAGGACAGGAAAGCCTGGCATGCTGCAGTCCATGGGATTGCAAATAGTTGGACAGAACTGAACAAGAAAAATTATGTGTTTCTTGTAGCTTGATTTTCGAATTCCACATTTTATTTTTAAAAATATTTTCTCCATGTTTATATTTTATGTATGATTAATTGATTACTGTTTATGGTGTCTATCACTCATGGTGATTTGTTTCAATGTCTCTTAAGTGATCTTTGCTCATGACATCATTATTGAAAACCTAAGTGCATGAACTGAGTCATTTTCTTAGAAAAGAATTTATATTGTGTTACTACGAACCTGGGACTACTTCAGCTATCTTTCAGAGCCCATAACTTAATATAAGGGCTTTTTAAGAAATCTTAACATTAAAAACTATGGTATTTCAGTCATGAAGTAATTCTTAGATATTTCAAAATATTAGATACATCACCCAGTGTATAATTCTTGAATAATATGTGGAAGCGTAGAAATGATTTTTTGCAGATATTAGTATCATGAAATTTAAATGATTTTTCTCCATTTTAAGAGTATATTTCCTTTTGATAGCAAGATTAGAGTGTAGAGAAGCTAAGTATTCCATTCATTGGCATTTTATTAAAACAACACTGACATGATGTATGCCGAGTGATCACAACTAATCAGATTTACTCTTTTTACTACTTGCTTCAGCAGCAATTTAAGATCAAGAAATATATATTTTAGTCACTATAGAAAAGATTTGACAGTTCCTGAGAAAGTTTACCATAGAGTTTCCTTGTAAACCAGCAATCCTACTTCTAGGTAGTATCCATAAGGATTAAAAACAAGTATTCAAACAATTTGTTCATGAATGTTCATAATAACACTATTCACAACAATCAAAAAGTGAAAATAGCACAAATGTTCATCAACTGATGAATAGATAAACAAAATATGATATAATAATAAAAATGTTTGAAATATTATCTGGCCATAAAAGGGAATGTACTGAAAACATACTATAGTATGAATGAATCTCAGAAACATAACTGTGTAAAAGTTTACACATGATATGTAATTCATTTTCTATAAATTGTCCAGAATTTGCAAATCTGTAGGGCCAGAAAGTATGTTTGTGGTTGTTGGGGGTGGAAGTAAAGGGGAAATGGGAGCGACTGTTTAATTTTTGCATGGAATCATAAAAATATTTTGAAAGTAGATAGAGATTATAGTGCCCAGTGTTCTAAATATAGTGCACAGAATGTTCTAAATATCACTGAATTGTATACCTAAAATGGTTAATTTTGTTATGTGAAGTTTACCTTGATAATATCAATAAACATACATTAGTTTCTTTTAATTTAAGACCCTATGAAAGAAAGCAGGTTGTGGGATTGAATTCACGTGTAGCTTCATTGATGTACTTGAGGATAATGTTGCATTACAACTGATTTCAGCTTACTAATCAAATTAAATAACTAACTATAAATCTCATCCTGTAGCTTGACGTTTCAGTGACAAATAGAGTTGAGCATTTCTTTTTTTCATATAGTTCTCTGTGTATGCAGAGTAACCTTGTGCATCAGTGGTTTTGTCCACCTATCAAGCGTTAAGATCTGCAGATATGATGAGAGATAGTAGTTTCTCTTCATAATTATATGTCACTGATAATGTATGACACTATATCCTTTGTCATAGATTTCTGTCAATAGTTTCTTCTCTTTTTTTCTTCAGTCATAATGTTTGTCAAGAGGTTTTTGCTTACTTGATAAACTTCCTAACAAATAAATTGTGCTTGTTTTTCTGGTGAGGAGTATAACACAAGTGAATTCGTCTTTAATCTTCCTTTCTAATCAGTTTTTTGTACAATATTTGCCAGTTTCTACCTGGAAAGGATTTGGCTGGTGGGGAGTTCACTTGAAATTAAGTTGGTAGTTTGAAAGGGACTTGAGGCTTCAGCAGCGTTATATCATCATTAGTTAAAACCTTACTATTAATCATATAGTGAGCTCTAGGGGCATGTGGATGGTTAAATATGATCTATAAGAATGATTGTACCTTCTGTTTCATGATTTTTTTACTATATCAAATTATCACACTTACAGATTTATCTCAACAGGATTCATGTTCCACTGTCACTGGAATCATTCCGTATTGACATTAATTATCTTAATCTGTAGAGTAGAGTGTGGTACTGTTTTCATCAACATTTTTATGCATCACTGAATAATTTTTCAGATTGCCATATAATTTTGTGAATTGGAGGTGACGAAACAATAAGGATAACAAAAAGTAGAAATTTAACTGAGTAAGGAGCAAAGGCTGTGCTTTGCTGGAGCAGCGGTGAAGAGATACCCCATGTCTAATGTAAGAGAAACCCAAGTAAGATGGTAGGTGTTGCGAGAGGGCATCAGAGGGCAGACACACTGAAACCATAATCACAGAGAACTAGCCAATCTGATCCACATGGACCACAGACTTGTCTAACTCAATGAAACTAAGCCCTGCAGTGTGGGGCCACCCACGACGGATGGGTCACGGTAGAGAGGTCTGACAGAATGTGGTCCACTGGAAAAGAAAATGGCAAACCAGTATTCTTGCCTTGAGAACCCCATGAACAGTATGAAAAGGCAAAATGACAGGATGCTGAAAGAGGAACTCCCCAGGTTGGTAGGTGCCCAATATGCTACAGGAGATCAGTGGAGAAATAACTCCAGAAAGAATGAAGGGATGGAGCCAAAGCAAAAACAACACCCAGTTGTGGATGGGACTGGTGATAGAAGAAAGGACCGATATTATAAAGACCAATATTGCATAGGAACCCGGAATGTTAAGTCCATGAATCAAGGCAAATTGGAAGTGGACAAACAGGAGATGGCAAGAGTGAGCATCAACATTCTAGGAATCAGTGAACTAAAATGGACTAGAGAGGGTGAATTTAACTCAGATGACCATTATATCTACTACTGCAGACAGGAATCCCTTAGAAGGAATGCAGTAGCCATCATGGTCAATAAAACAGTCCAAAATGCAGTACTTGGATGCAGTCTCAAAAATGACAGAATGATCTCTGTTCATTTCCAAGGAAAACCATTCAATATCACAGTAATCCAAGCCTATCCCCCAACCGGCAACGCTGAAGAGAAGCTGAAGTTGAATGGTTCTGTGAAGACCTACAAGACCTTTTAGAACTAACATCCAAGAAAGATGTCCTTTTCATTATAGGAGACTGGGATGCAAAAGTAGGAAGTCAAGAAACACCTGGAGTAACAGGCACATTTGGCCTTGGAGTATGGAATGAAGCAGGGCAAAGACTAACAGTTTTGCCAAGAGAACACACAGGTCATAGCAAACACCCTCTTCCAGCAACATGAGAGAAGACTCCACACATGGATATCACCAGATGGTCAACACCGAAATCAGATGGATTATATTCTTTGCAGCGAAAGATGGAGAAGCTCTATACAGTCAGCAAAAAGAAGACCGGGAGCTCACTGTGACTCAGATCATGAACTCCGTATTGCCAAATTCAGACTTAAATTGAAGAAAGTAGAGAAAACCAAGAGACCATTGAGGTATGATCTAAATCAAATCCCTTATAATTATACAGTGGAAGTGAGAAATAGATTTAAGGGACTAGGTGTGATAGACAGGGTGCCTGATAACTATGGATGGAGGTTCATGACATTGTACTGGAGAAAGGGATCAAGACCATCCCCATGGAAAAGAAATGCAAAAAAGCAAAATGGCTGTCTGGGGAGGCCTTACAAATAGCTGTGAAAAGAAGAGAAGCAAAAAGCAAAGGAGAAAAGGAAAGATATTCCCATTTGAAGGCAAAGTTCCAGAAAGCAGCAAGGAAACATAAAAAAGCCTTACTCAGCGATCAAAGCAACGAAATAGAGGAAAAGAACAGAATGGGAAAGACTAGAGATCTCTACAGGAAAATTAGAGATAACAAAGGAATATTTCATGCAAAGATGAGATCGATAAAGGACAGAAATGGTATGGACCTAACAGAAGCAGAAGATATTAAGAAGAGGTGGCAAGAATACACAAAAGAACTGTACAAAAAAGATCTTCACGACCAAGATAATCACGGTGGTGTGATCACTCACCTAGAGCCAGACATCCTGGAATGTGAAGTCAAGTGGGCCTTAGAAAGCATTACTATGAATAAAGCTAGTGGAGGTGATGGAATTCCAGTGGAGCTATTTCAAATCCTGAAAGATGATGCTGTGAAAGTGCTGCACTCAATATGCCAGCAACTTTGGAAAACTCAGCAGTGTCCACAGGACTGGAAAGGTCCGTTTTCATTCCAATCCCAAAGAAGGTAATACCAAAGAATGCTCAAACTACTGCACAATTGCACTCATCTCACACGCTAGTAAAGTAGTGCTCAAAATTCTCCAAGCCAGGCTTCAGCAATACGTGAACCGTGAACTTCCAGATGTTCAAGGTGGTTTTAGAAAAGGCAGAGGAACCAGAGATCAAATTGCCAACATCCGCTGTCATCGAAAAAGGAAGAAAGTTCCAGAAAAACATCTATTTCTGCTTTATTGACTATGCCAAAGCCTTTGACTGTGTGGATCACAAGAAACTGTGGAAAATTCTGAAAGAGATGGGAATACCAGACCACCTGACCTGCCTCTTGAGAAACCTATATGCAGGTCAGGAAGCAACAGTTAGAATTGGACATGGAAGAACAGACTGGTTCCAAATAGGAAAAGGAGTACGTCAAGGCTGTATATTGTCACCCTGCTTATTTATCTTATACGCAGAGAACATCATGATAAATGTTGGGCTGGAAGAAGCACAAGCTTGAATCAAGATTGTCCGGAGAAATATCAATAACCTCAGATATGCAGATGACACCACCCTTATGGCATAAAGTAGAGAGGGACTAAAAAGCCTCTTGATGAAAGTGAAAGAGAGTGAAAAGTTGGCTTACAGCTCAACATTCAGAAAACAAAGATCATGGCATCTGGTCCCATCACTTCATGGCAAATAGATGGGGAAACAGTGTCAGACTTTGTTTTTTGGGCTCCAAAATCACTGTAGATGGTGATTGCAGCTATGAAATTAAAAGATGGTTACACCTTGGAAGGAAAGCTATGACCAACCTAGATAGCATATTGAAAAGCAGAGACATTAATTTGCCAACAAAGGTCTGTCTAGTCAAGGCTATGGTTTTTCCAGTGGTCATGTATGGATGTGAGAGTTGGACTGTGAAGAAAGCTGAGTGCTGAAGAATTGATGCTTTTGAACTGTGCTGTTGGAGAAGACTCTTGAGGGTCCCTTGTACTGCAAGGAGATCCAACCAGTCCCTCATTCCTGGGTGTTCTTTGGAAGGACTGGTGCTGAAGTTGAAACTCCAATACTTTGGCCACCTCATATGAAGAGTTGACTCATTGGAAAGACTCTGATGTTGGGCGGAATTGGGGGCAGGAAGAAAAGGGGATGTCAGAGGATGATATGGCTGGATGCCATCACTGTCTCGATGGACATGAGTTTGGGTGCACTCCTGGAGTTGGTGATGGACACTGAGGCCTGGCGTGTTGTGTTTCACAGGGTTGCGGAGTCAGACACCACTGAGCGACTGAACTGAACTGATGGTCTAGATGAACTGAATGCTAGTCCTTGTAACATGTGTTCCACGTTTAAGAAAATAGAATTTAATAGAATTTCTGTGGTAATAAATATGTTAAATTTCAAATTTGTGACCCATATATTCAAAATTTCTTTTACAACTCAAACTGCTATAGCTAGTTCATCACTTTATTAATTCCAGGTACTGATAGTCTTCTATCCTGTGCACTTTATTCCTTATTTTATTGTTTTTTTAACTTTAATTAGTTGCATAATCACTTTGAGAATATTTTTTTATATATTCCACAGTTTGCAAATAGGGTTAGATTTGGATGCTGGTAGTAGAGACCCCAAACAACAGTGACATAAATGATACAGAAGTGTCGTATTTAGCCATCAGTTGAGTCTGGAAGTAGATGAAAACAGGCTAGTATTGTGATTCTGTCAAACAAAATACTCAGGGATCCCGGGTCTTTATTTTGTTACTCTTCCATGCATAACCTCCATTGCCAAGGTCACCTTCCAAACCTGGGTGGCTTCTTTAGTTTCAGCCATCATCTGTATTCTGGCCAACAAGAAGGAGAAAGGAAAGAAGAGAGCTGAGAGGGTGAATGCCAGCAGTCCTTAAAGGAAGGTTCCTGAAAACTGCCATAGGTAACTTTGTTTAGATCTGAAATTGCCAGAATTTAGGCACATACCTGTATATGAGGAGCCTGTGAAATGTATTCTTTATTCTGTGCCCAGTGACATTTTGAGGATTTTCTTATTGTGAAACATTTAGCGTCTGCTTTACTATATCACCTCTACTCTTATTTCCTTAATGTTTTTCTTTAACTTATATCCCTTATTACTTAAATAACTGTATTTAAAACATAAATAATACCCTGTCACATTAAATAGTAATACCTTCTAGAAAAAGAAGAAAACTTAAAAGAAGTGAAGAGGCAATAATGAGCGCATTTCCTGGATATTTGCTCTCAGTTATAAGGCAGTTAGAGAGGTGCTAAAGAAATACTAGCATCACACTGTTTTGATATAACATGGATGGAGTGTAAGGAGGACCAATTTATCACCATATGAGTCAGTGTTAGTTTTCTGCCGGGCCTTCTGCCCTCCCTGAATTATTCTTATTCCTTGCCACTTTGTGAAATACTGCCCTCGTGCATGTTGTATGCACTTTATAGTGCATGTGTCTTTATAGTATAGTTTTACTGTTTTAATAAACTTCTTCTAGAATGAAGCAAAGAGTATGTTTAGAAAATTGTTTTATAGTTTAACATTTTTGTGATTTATAAATGTCTTTTAAACTTATGTTGAAAAGAGTGTATATTTTGCTTGATAACAATTTTCTTGAGAACCTTTGTAAATTTTTATTTGAAAATGAAAATGTTCATATTTTTGTATGGTGTTTATTTATATATTTTAATGCCAGTCACTTTTACTAGCCACACTGCTGGGTGGTCTTAAGGAAGAAAAAGAATTATATCTTTAACTGAGTTGTAAAAGAACACTGCTTTTATGTTTCTATAGCTGTAGT
>SJYQ01095404.1:228067-260173 GCA_006410935.1 Redunca redunca | reverse complement strand
TCTTTGGGGGACATGGATTTGAATAGCATGAGCTGAAAAGCTGAAAATACTGAGAGAATGTGAACTGTCATAATATTATATAATCACTAGATTATATAAGTGTTTAATTAAAATTAGAACTGGATCATCATTACTTGATCAGCCTCTAGGAAAGTATAAAGCAATGAAATTAAGTACTTCTTTTTCTAATTATATATTTTATTCTTAGGAAATGAATTACACTGTCTGACAATATTGTTTCTAGAAGTATTTATGGAGTTTTCTATAGTATTTATATTTACATGAAGGTTAAGAATACCAGAACTTCTCATACATTAATCATTTATTTTTAGGCAGATTACATTTATATCCCTTGGGGTTGGGTGCGTAGGCTAATGTGTGGAGAAACTAGGAACAGATCCAAAGGGGATCAAAGTTCAAGTAATAGAACATATGAGAAAAAACTATGAGAAATGGGGATTTTTAAATATAGAAAATAAACCTGATTTGTGTACTTGGCAGACATTTATTGAATACCTATTATTCAATACCTATTGTTCAGAATAGGTATTGCTGATATCTCCCACTGTTACCACAGAGTATGAGTAGTATACAAGTTTTGGAAGAAAAAATGTTAGACTAGGGAAATTACTGACTAGAAAAATTCAATTTAGCTGAGTCAACATTATCCCTTACTGTATGCCAGCCACGGTACTTATTTTGTAGCAATGAATAAGACAGACATTGCTAGAGATGAAATCAAGATAATTGCTTCTGCCTTTTTCCTGTCTTATGGTTCTATAACTTTTTTGATTATTGTATTTATATTTTTATGATTGATTCAACTTGTCACTTCAGTTAAAAAAATGTTGGAATTTTAACTTGGATTAAATTTGGGATTCAACCCCAAAATTATTCTATTTTTCCTAATTTTCATACAGATGAATATAAGAAAAAACTTCTATTTAATCCATCTCTGAAATCCAAAATAATATGACTGGCAAGACTGGTGAAAATTTATCGATGAAATAATTATTAAACCAAAAAAATTTGGTTTTGGTTATCAGGTTGTGTTTTTAGTTTTGAACGATATATACTCTTGATGTTGATCTTTAAATTTGATGTTATTTTCTTATAGGACTGTGAAAATTTAATTCCATTACCTCTGTTTCCATTGCTTCTAGTCAATATCTTTGTCTTGTACCTTTGAAGAAATTGTCATATTTTTCTTACTGCCTTTAATAATTACTTTTGTCTTTGTTTTTCAATACTTTTAAATGTGATAAGCAAATATATGTAGATTTTTGAACAACTACTGTTTGTGTTTGTTAATTCCAATATCTGGAGCTCCTTTGGGTGTATTTCTACTTTTACTCTTTTATTTTTGTTGCTTCTTGCATCAGTTTTCCTCTTCGTTTTCTGGTTGTAATTTTATTTTTTACTGGATTATACTTGAAAATTATTTATAGACATAATTTGAGATCTGAAATTCTATATTCTGTGTAGTATATTTTTTATAGTTTGCTTGTGACAGCAATTGAGGGGCATTAGCAATCTAGGATTACTTTAATCCAATTTTCAGAGCCCAGAAATGACTTCAAATTAGTCTGCAGTCTTTGCAAGGGAAGAACAATCTCTTGTTCACCTAACTACTGGAGTGAAATTTTCAGTGTCACAACTAACACCAGTTGTTTTTGTTTATTCCGCCCTAGACTCTTGAGGCTGTCAAACATACTTCTCAGTCTCAAGTGTCTTCTGTAATTCTTGCAGGGCAAACCCCAAAGGCTAAGTTTGACTTTCTGGATTTCTGTCTTCTCTCTTGGTTCAGTAAGTCTTCACTACTTTGTCATTCTCTGATTTCTTTGTGAAACTTCAAAAATGAATCTTTATATTTTTCAGTGTTTCTGGTTCTTGGAAGAATCATAGGTCTAAATGAACTCTTCTGCCATTTCTGGAAGTAAAAATGCCCATTTCAGATCTTGTGTTTCTTAAAAATAGAAAACATTCAAATGTTTTCATTGACATCAATTAAACAGTTTTCTGATTAAATAATAATCTATAATTTCCAGTTTAGTATATCCTTTGTCTTACTTGAAGTTAAATGTGTAGAAAACAATGACAGTAAAAAGTTGTATATGTGCATTTTAGTTGTTTCTCTTTTCAAAACCTATTCTAGTTTGAGAAATTATTAACTGCTGTGTTTATATTACTGCAGTGTATATGCAACATTTTAGTAGAGTAGCTTTTCCAATAATGTAACAGTTCCTCAGTACATTTTTTTCATAGTTCATAAATTCTTGTAAGGAGACATTTGGATTAAAAAAAGTTTTACTACTTTCAATCAAAGTAATCTGTAGTTGATGCTGTTTTTTTATGTATTCAAAATCAGATTTAGAATAGGATATAATAAATACATTTACGTTTGAAATTCAAAATTTATACATATAAAAATCTAGTCCTTATTGGAAATCAAAGACATATTTACTCTTTACTTAAAATCAGTTGTTTAGAATTGAGTGTGAAATTCCTGATAGAAATGTAATAATGATCCCTGGGCTGGCCTCCAGTGCTTACTTATCTCTGTGGTAAAATTTAGCCTTCACATAATATTCTTCCTAGGGGAAAAAGTATTTTAAGTTTCTTCTGCAGTTACTAGCACACCCATTCCTCCTCTCTTCATTGTTAATGTGTTTTGTTTGGATTTGTGTGTGTGTATGTCTCGTTTGTTTTGTTTGTTGGATGGATTGGGCATGAGTTACTTCTGGAAAGCAGCACCATGTTAAACTCGACTTACAGGGATGTGTCTGTTTTCTAGATACTATGATTTTGTGATGCTCAGATTTGTTACTTCCTCTGGAGGCAAGGCTTCTGGACTCTCAAGTTCCCATTACTATTATTCAAATATCCTTTAGAAGGTATGTTCGTGAGTCACAGAGTCATTGGAAATTTCTCAATTCATTGGAAATTCTTAAATTTTATATTTAGTAGATTTAGATCAGTGTTTCTCAATGGATGCTCCGTTGACTTTTGGAAAGGCATAAAACTTTGTACACTGTACCATGTTTATCATCCCTGGCCCCTGCCTTCCTAATTAGTCATATTGCTCCCCTGGTCACTGTGGCAAATAAAAATGGACCTATGCTTTTGCAGACTATCCTGGCATGGTACTGCCCTTAATTAAGAATTCCTGAATTAGATCAGCAACTTTCTTACCGTAGCTTTTTACCACCTAACAAAACTTAATTCATAAGTTATGTGAAAAAAATCAACTTAAAATGTTTTATTCTTAAGGCAGTAGTTTTCAGACTGCTCCATAGAACTGATAAGTGTTCTGTAAGGGTACCCCAGGCCACAGGGAATTGGTATTGGGATGGGAGGAGTTGATAAGATTTTCTTGGAGGTGCAATTTCCTTTTACCTCTTTACAAATTGTGCTTTTAAGCAAGAGTTCTCCTGTCCTAAGTTACATCATCTTTCCTCTCTATTAATAGAAATAAATGATTGAAAATAAGAAACATGACTTAGTGACAGAAGTATCCGAAGGTTTCCTGACATATAATATCTGAATCACTAGGTATTGTAAAAATATTAAGTATTTTTAGACAAACACATTTCCAACAACTGATTGTCTGCTTGAACTTCTCAGATTAAGTTCTTTATAAGAGGAATCTCTTTTTCAGAAGACTAGTCAGTTCAGAGGAAAATTAAATCACCTAACAGGCTACTTGAACTAAAACAATAATTCAAAAAGAATTCTTTTGTTTCTTTTATATTTAGCCAATTCTTCCTAAACCTATTTGTTCACATTTATTTCCAGGATCAGCTAAATGATTTTATTAACATAATAAGATTTTATTATAATCACTGTGTCTCTTGGAATGCTCAAGTCATTTAGATGAAGTTTTACATTGTAGTAGGTTGATTCTTTGGAGGTCATACTTTTGTTGCACATTCTGAATAAGTGCCACAAAAACCTACCATCTTTTTACCCCCTCCCCCAAATACATAGGTATTTCTTAAATTCAAAGCAGTTATTATCAGAGATTTCAACATTATGATTTAGGGAATTCTGGTTATCCTCTTTAGTTCATGCTAGGTACTTTGATTCTGGAAGAATATAAAGTAATGAAGTGGAGAATTTTTGGTTTCTTTTAAAAAAATTTGTTTTTTATATAATAAAATGCATACTATTTAGACAGTGGTATAATTACTGTCAATTAATTGTAGTTTAGGAAGGGGGAAACAACTAAAGATGTACAGATTTGTTAAGAGTAGATAGACCAAAAAGTAATCTTAAAAAGGTGAATTTTTTTTCCAGGTAGATTAATTTCTAGATACTTAGCTGGCCATATAGCCTATGATTAATCTAGTTGCTTCTCAATCTATCTATATAGATGTATATATGAGGATACTTTCATTTAGATTCATTATTACTACAGTGCTTTTATTTTTTGGTTATTAATTACTTTTGTTTTTTGGTTTTTAATTTTTTTAATTGTTGGGGAAAATATCTTACATAAATAATGTGAAATAGAACCCTTTGATCTATATTGTGCATTTTCAAATAAAGTTTGGAAGTATATACTTACAGGAGCACAGGTAAGGGTGTAGTTTGCAGAAATAAGACTAATGAGAACTTAGGCAGATAAATCAGCATAGGAATTGTAAACTTGGATGGGGCCATTAGAAAACACCCGTCTTTAAGTTAGGTCTCAGGCAGCCAGGGACAGTCGCAGCACCAGGGAGAGCTCCTAGCGTGCTCTTTATTCTGACTGTGTTATCCTAATTGTAGAGGGTATTTGTCTTGTGTACTTTTAATTGGTTAAACAAGCCAAGTTCCCCTGAGGCTAATAGATTTTTCTTCCTCATTTGGCCAGAGCCTTCAGTATCACTGAGGTCAGAAAATAAAGTGCAGCTATTCATTAATGAAACCAAGTTATATATGTGATAGAATAGATTCTGCAAAGAAATTCCAAGATATTCTCCCTACTTAGCAGTTATTTTTATTTTGAATAATTTAGAATGATAATATTTATCTCTTCAACTCTCCAAAGGAATTTCACCACAAGTACCCTTTTTCAACCCCATTATAGCCTGAAACTTACTTTCAATTTCCCACCCTGTCCTGTAAAATTTTATGTTCTACTAGGTTTAGAACCTGTAAGAGTTTTTAAATTATTAAAGAAGTATAAGTAAATGTTACCTTTTGTAATCATTCAGAAATTATTCTAGACATTTAGAAAGGATGTATTTTCGTATAGAGATGTATTATATCTTGCGTACCCTCTGTGTGCCAGTATCAAAGTTCCATCTAGAAGCTTTACCCTATAAAGAGTAATTTCTACCCACTGTACAACCGCCTCAGGCCTACTGTTTGTGTAATTACTGCTTTCCAGCTAACCAGAACATTACACAGCTGTCTCTTGATGACCCGTTTTATTTGTAATAAATTTTCTCTTCTTAGAGCATTCTGCCCTGCCTTCTTTCTTCAGTCTTCTATTTTTCTTTTCTGCTCCTTGAACGTCTCTCCTTTTTCAAGCTTCCCAATTCATTTCTTCTCTCACTCTCTAACCCTTCCCTTCCTGTCTGTCTCTATATTGCTCCCCTCTTTCTTCTTCCTTTCTTCTTCTCTTGACATCCTCCTTATCTTCTGTTTCTCCTGACCACTTCCTGTCTTCCTCAGTCTTCTTTCTTTTATTCAGACTAAAATCTTTCATTAGATAACACTATTACTACCTGGGTATCCTCTCAAGAAATGACCACATTCTCTTGTTCTGTAAGAATTGCTTTAATGTTTTATCACTTTGATTAATTTCCCGATTTCCACTCCTTCCTTCTGTACTGTTTAGCTATCTTTCTAATGTACCATGAAGATAGAAACTGGCATGTGTGATTTCTTTTTACATTGCTTTTCCTACCACTTCAAAATTATATTTTAACTTATTTTCTCACTTGACTCGGAAGGAAGAACTATAACTTGTACTCTATTTTTTCCTTGATTAAAAACATATTTACTATAGAAAATTTAGTAACTATAAATAAATTAAATATAAATCACATAATTCTAACACTAATTACTGTCAACATGTGTCAAATATACTTAAGACTGTTTTGGAGAAGGAAATGGCAACTCTGTCCAGTATTCTTGCCTGGGAAATCCCATGGACAGAGGAGCCTGGCGGGCTAAAGTCCATGGGGTTGCAAAAGAGTCAGACACACAACTAAGTGGCTAAACAACAAGACTATTTTCCTGCGTGAATTTACTTATGAAGTGTTTATTTTAAATAAACAGGATCATAATTTATTGAATTTTCTAATTTATTATTATAGGATCAGATATTCTTACATGCTGATTAAGTATTCTTTTACGATGACATTTTTATGGGTTGCATTGAATTCTCATGCATAAAACTCAGAGTACCAGTTTCTATTGAGTGGTTAGGTTATTCTTTATCCTTATAAAGGATGATGGACAGCTTTCTTTCTTTAAATCTTTGAAAATATTTTAATAAAAATGTTTATTTCCTTTGAGTAATTTGCTAAAGGGAAGATTTCTGAAATAAACCATATTTATATTTAATGCATTTTTTTTGTATTTTAAAATTTACATTTAAGTCACTAATTTATCCAGAAATACATTTGATCTGTACAGTGTAAAGTAAAAGATTTTTTTTCTAATAATGAATCATTTATCCCACTATTAATTACTGAATATCTTATCTGTTTCCCACACTCTTGCAAAATGCCACTTTTTAATATTAGACCGTGGTTTGCTCTGTTTTATCATATTAGTTCAGCTCTTAACTCTGTTTTAAGTTTTATGCCATTGAATAGATTTGGTATTTATAATTAGCCTCTTTTATTTTAAACATAATCAAGAAAGAAAGAAAATTGAAATAACATGAAGGGTAAGAATGTCTCCATTATGAAGGTAAGCACTATAACAATTTTTTAAAAATTTCATTCCCCAAATACTTTGCTCATATATGCAAGCGTATAGTTGATCTCTTTTCTAATACAGAGGTAGAAATATATACACCAGTGTTCTTTACTTTTTAGATGATATATCAGTATGTATGGATTTAGTTCAGTTTAGTTCAGTCGCTCAGTTGTGTCCGACCATTTGCGACCCCATGAACTGCACACCAGGCTTCCCTGTCCATCACCAACTGCCGGAGTCTACCCAAACCCGTGTCCATCAAATCGGTGATGCCATCCAGCCATCTCATCCTCTGTCGTCCCCTTCTCCTCCTGCCCTCAGTCTTTCCAAGCATCAGGGTCTTTGCAAATGAGTCGGTTCTTCGCATCAAGTGGCCAAAGTATCGGAGCTTCAGCTTCAACATCAGTCCTTCCAATGAACACCCAGGACTGATCTCCTTTAGGATGGACTGGTTGGATCATTTTGCAGTCCAAGGGACTCTCAAGAGTCTTCTCCAACACCACAGTTCAAAAGCATAAGTTCTTTGGCGCTCAGCTTTCTTCACTGTCCAACTCTCACATCCATACAGGACTACTGGAAAAACCATAACCTTGACTAGACAGACCTTTGTTGACAAAGTAATGTCTCTGGTTTTTAATATGCTGTCTGCTTTTTAATATGCTGATTTCATGGCTACAGTCACCATCTGCAGTGATTTTGGAGCCACAAAATATAAAGTCTGTCATTGTTTCCACTGTTTCCCCATCTGTTTGCCATGAAGTGATGGGACTGGATGCCATGATCTTCGTTTTCTGAATGTTGAGCTTTAAGCCAACTTTTTCACTCTCCTCTTTCACTTTCACCAAGAGGCCCTTTAGTTCTTATTCACTTTCTGCCATAAGGGTGGTGTCATCTGCATATCTGTTGTTATTGATATTTCTCCCAGCAGTCTTGATTCCAGCTTTTGCTTCCTCCTGCCCAGCCTTTCTCATAATGTTAAATAAGCAGGGTGACAATATACAGCCTTGATGTACTCCTTTTCCTATTTGGAACCAGTCTTTTGTTCCATGTCCAGTTCTAACTGTTGCTTCCTGACCTGCATATAGGTTTCTCAAGAGGCAGGTCAGGTGGTCTGGTATTCCCATCTCCTTCAGAATTTTCCACAGTTTATTAACTTGTTTTTAACCATTATATAGTAATTCAGCTTAATAATCTAAAACAATATTTTCCTATTATTTCAACATGTAGTTTTTTTTCCAGTCTTTCATTGTCATAAACTGCTCTAATGTTAAACTTCCTTATCCTATTCTTTGCCAACATGCAATACAGGATAAATTTGTAGAACTGGAATTATTAACAAATATTTAATGCAGGCCTCTTTTTGACTGCTTAATAGCTATATGCAACCCTTTATCTAACATGTACATGAGCAAAAATAGAAACCTCATTAATTGGAATCATTCCTCTCATATCTGTAAATGTGTCAGTAGTTATTCTTCAAGAAGAAACAGCTTAATGTTTCACAAGTTATTTCATTTAGCTTTAAGTTCATGATCTCTTGGTAATGTCCTCTAGACTTGTGTTTCACAAAAACTATGTTCCTAAAATTGGAAAATTGGGGATATACTCCCCAATACTTAACAATGTCATGTGCATCCCAGGTGGCACTAGTGGTAAAGAGTCTGCCTGGCAATGCAGAAGACACAGGAGACATGGATTCAATTCTTGGATTGGGAAGGTCTCTGGAGTAGAAAATGGCAACTGACTCGAGTATTCTTACTTAGAAAATTCTGTGGGCAGATAAGCCTGATAGGTTACGGTCCATGGAATCACAGAGAGTCGGACACTACTGGACATGAGCATACATACTAATGGGGCAGAAATACCTAAAAAAATTTTGATATAATGCTGAAAGTGAAATAAATTACATTTTAGATTTTGTTTATTAACCATATAAAAAGTTTTTGTGATCTTAAAATGTAAGTTTATCATTGTTTATTTCTACCCCCCGGAGAATGTTAGATGAGGATATTTGTTTGTTTGTTTGTTTGTTTTTTTAATTTTTATTCTAACTTCGGTTTACTTTACATTACTCTATTGGTTTTGCCAAACATTGACATTAATTCCCACGAGTGTACATGCTTTCCCAAACATGAGTCCCCTCCCATCTCCCACCCCATACCATCTCTCTGGGTCCTCTCCTTGCACCAGTCCCAAGCATCCTGCATCGGACATCCACTGGCGATTCGTTTCTTACATGATAGTATACATGTTTCAATGCCATTCTCCCATCTCATCCCACCCTCTCCCTCCCTCTCTCCCCCAGAGTCCAAAAGTTCACTCTATAGATCTGAGTCTCTTTTGTTGTCTCGCATACAGGGTCATCATCCCCATCTTTCTAAATTCCATATATATGCGTTAGTATACTGTATTGGTGTTTTTCTTTCTGGCTTACTTCACTCTGTATAATCGGCTCCAGTTCCATCCATCTCCTTAGAACTGATTCAAATGTATTCTTTTTAATGGCTGAGTAATACTCCATTGTGTATATGTACCACAGCTTTCTTATCCATTCATCTGCTGATGGACATCTAGGTTGTTTCCATGTTCTGGCTATTATAAACAGTGCTGCGATGAACATTGGGGTACATGTGTCTCTTTCTATTCTGGTTTCCTCGGTGTGTATGCCCAGCAGTGGGATTGCTGGGTCATAAGGCAATTCTATTTGCAATTTTTTAAGGAATCTCCACACTGTTCTCCATAGTGGCTGTACTAGTTTGCATTCCCACCAACAATGTAAAAGGGTTCCCTTTTCTCCACACCCTCTCCAGCATTTATTGCTTGCAGACTTCTGGATCGCAGCCATTCTGACTGGTGTGAAGTGGTACCTCATTGTGGTTTTGATTTGCATTTCTCTGATAATGAGTGATGTTGAGCATCTTTTCATGTGTTTGTTAGCCATCCGTATGTCTTCTTTGGAGAAATGTCTATTTAGGTCTTTGGCCCATTTTTTGATTGGGTCATTTATTTTTCTGGAATTGAGCTGCATAAGTTGCTTGTATATTTTTGAGATTAGTTGTTTGTCAGTTGCTTCATTTGCTATTATTTTCTCCCAATCAGAAGGCTGTCTTTTCACTTTGCTTATATTTTCCTTTGCTGTGCAGGAGCTTTTAATTTTGATTAGATCCCATTTGTTTATTTTTGCTTTAATTTCCAGAATTCTGGGGGGTGGATCATGGAGGATCCTGCTGTGATTTATGTCTGAGAGTGTTTTGCCTATGTTCTCCTCGAGGAGTTTTATAGTTTCTGGTCTTACATTTAGATCTTTAATCCATTTTGAGTTTATTTTTGTGTGTGGTGTTAGAAAGTGATCTAGTTTCATTCTTTTACAAGAGGATATTTGTTTATCTGCTTTATTTGTCCAGCAGTCCAAATGTCTGGCACATAGTAAATTCTTGGTAAGTATTTGTTGAGTGAATGACTGAATACTATTTAATCTTAGCCATAAACTTTAACTTTTCAGAAATGTCAGTATGATTGAAATGTCTGTTTCTGTATTCAGTTTATTTTAATAGTTGCTTTTCCATAATGAAAGAGTGATACATGGATGAAAATTGAACAAATGCATCATTGTGTACACATAATAAACTATAATTCTCCATTTCTTAATTCCTTTTGTTAACTATATTGTTTTCTGTTGAAATTTAACATTGTTTTCCATTTTGCCCTGAGATCAGTCTTCCTTGCAAATTTTGGGATACTGTCACATTTTATGCATAAGAGTCCCAGTAGATACGTCCTAGCCTTAAAAGTGTGTGTGATTTGAGGGTGGTTGCAATTGAACGACAGTTTTTTCTGGGAGAGGAGAACATTAAAGAAAAGGAAAAGCATGATTTGGAGATTGGATAGTGAAGGGAAAGGACCAAAAGGGAGAAATGTAAGGTTCTGCAAGATAAAATGGAAACTACTTCCCCCAAATTGGAGGATACAGTCTCCACCACGAACCTTTTCACATCACCACCACCAAAAAAAAAAAAAAAAAAAAAATCATTCATTAAAGAAATTACACTTTCCTGTATAAAATAAAAGAGGGGGCTCTTGCAATAGAAATCGTATGAGTCAAACTCACAATAATTGAAAGCCTCCTAAATTTATGGAAAGCTACCATAGGAAGAAAATATAATGTGAGAATCAAAGTATCTCAGTAGATGAAATCCCTTCCCTCCAAAAATAACAGCCACACAGCATGTAACAATGCTCTAAACTGAATGAAATAACCTGAACTAAGCATTTGGAGATATGAAAAACCAATTAAAATCATAAACCTAAAAGCAAAAATGGAAACAAAAAATTTATCCTTCAAAATCCCATGAAATCACAAGCAAAGAAACCTAGAAGGAAATGAGAAGAGAATTGATTGAACCCAAGAAAAATCATGGGAGAAAAGATAAAAATCATCATAGAAATGAATTCAAAATTCCAAGATGCCTAAGGGGAAATGGATTTGACTGAAATTTAATAAAAGACATTGAGGAAAGGCACAAAAATAATTAAGAAAATGAAAATGAATTAAGTAAAAGAGAAAGTGGTTGAAATGGAAATGAGGTAAAAGAGTCAACATACATGTAAAATTGAATTAGGAAAATTAAAAAGAGAGATAATATTTAAAATTATAATTTAAAAAAAATTTCCAAAATAGAAGACCTGCATCTACATACTGAAAGGACTGTAGACTATCTGGAGAAATTAATGTTCAACAGTTTAGAGCAATATATGTGCCAGGTTGAGCTTCCCTCTCAACCTACTGTACATATTGGTAAATTGGAAGTCATCAAACAGGAGATGGCAAGAGTAAATGTTGACATTTTAGGAATCGGTGAGCTAAAATGGACTGGAATGGACGGATTTAATTCAGATGACCATTATCTACTGTGGGCAAGATCCCTTAGAAGAAATGGAGTAGCCCTCTAGTCAATGAAACAGTCCAAAATGCAGTACACCGGTGCAATCTCAAAAATGACAGAATGATCTCTTTTCGTTTCCAAGGCAAACCATTCAGTATCACAATAATCCAAGTCTCTGCTCAGACGGTAAAGCGTCTGCCTACAATGCGGGAGACCCGGGTTTGATCCCTGGGTCAGAAAGATCTCTTGGAGAAGGAAATGGCAACCCACTCCAGTAGTCTTAAAATCTCATGAACTGACAAGCCTGGTAGGCTACAGTCCATGGGGTCGCAAAGAGTCAGACACGACTGAGCGACTTCACTTAATACTCACTTAATGTCCCAACCAGTAGTGGTGAGAAAGCTTAACAGTTCTATGAAGTACCTACAAGACCTTGTAGAACTAACACCCAAAAAAGATGTCCTTTTCATCATAGGGGACGGGATTGCAAAAGTAGGAAGTCAAGAGATACCTGGAGTAACAGGCACACTTGGCCTTGGAGTACAAAAGGAACTGGCAAAAAGGCTGACAGTTTTGCCAAGAGAACGCACTGGTCGTAGCAAACACCCTCTTCCAACAACACAAGAGATGACTCTACACATGGACATTACCAAATGATCAATACCGAAATCAGATTGATTATATTCTTTGCAGCCAAAGATGGAGAAACTTGATACAGTCAGCAAAAAACAAGATGAGCCAACTGTGGCTGAGATCATGAACTCCTTACTGCCAAATTCAGACTTAAATTGAAGAAAGTAGGGAAAACCACTCTGGCATTCAGGTGTGACCTAAATCAAATCCTTTACAATTATACAGTGGAAGTGAGAAATAAATTCAAGGGCCTAGATCTGATAGACAGAGTGCCTGATAAACTTGGACAGAGGTTCATAACATTGTACAGGAGGCAGTAATCAAGACCATCCCCAACAGAAAGAAATGCAAAAATGCAAAATGGTTGTCTGAGGAAGCCTTACAAATAGCTGAGAAAAGAAGAGAAATGAAAGGCAAAAGAGAAAAGGAAAGATATATACCCATCTAAACACAGAGTTCAAATGTATAGCAAAGAGAGATAAGAAAGATTTCCTCAGTGATCAGTGCAAAGAAATAGAGGAAAACAGTAGAATGGGAAAGACTAGTGATCTTTTTCATAATGTTCTCTTGGTTCTCATGATACCAAGAGAACATTTCATGCAAAGATGGGCATAATAAGTGACACAAATGGAATGGACCTAAGAGAAGCAGAAGATATTAAGAAGAGGTGGCAAGAATACACAGAAGAATGATACAAAACAGATCTTCATGCCCCAGTTAACCACAATGGTATGATCACTCACCTAGAACCAGATATCCTGGAATGCGAAGTCAAGTGGGCTTTAGGAAGCATCATGACGAACAAAGCTAGTGGAGTTGATAGAATCCCAGTTTAGCTATTTCAGATCCTGAAAGATAATGCTGTGGAAATGCTGCACTCAATATGCCAGCAAATTTGGAAAACGCAGCATTGGCCACGGGACTGGAAAGGGTCAGTTTTCATTCCAATCCCAAAGGCAATGCCAAAGAACATTCAAACTACTGCACAGTGCACTCATCTCAACCCTAGCAAAGTAATGCTCAAAATTCTCCAAACCTGGCTTCAACAGTCCATGAACCGTGAACTTCCAGATGTTCAAGCTGGATTTAGAAAAGGCAGAGGAACCAGAGATCAAATTACCAACATCCATTGGATCATCGAAAAAGCAAGAGAGTTCCAGAAAACATCTACTTCTGCTTTATTGACTACACCAAAGCCTTTGACTGTGGATCATAACACACTGGAAAATTCTTCAATAGATGGGAATACCAGACCAACTGACCTGCCTCCTGAGAAATCTGTATGCAGGTCAGGAAGCAACAGTTTGAACTGGACCTGTAACAACAGACTGGTTCCAAATTGGGAAAGGAGTGAGACAAGCTGTATATTGTCAGACTGCTTATTTACCTTTCGTGCAGAGTACGTCATGTGAAATGCTGATCTGGATGAAGCACAAGCTGGAATCAAGGTTGCCAGGAGTAATATCAATAACCTCATATATACAGATGACACCACCTTTATGGCAGGAAGTGAAGAGCCTCTTGATGAAAATTAAAGAGGAGAGTGAAAAAAATGGGACTTAAAATTCAACATTCAAAAAACTAAGATCATGGCATCCGGTCCTATCACATCATGGCAAATAGGGAAACAGTGAAACAGTGACAGACTGCTTTCTTGGGTTCCAAAATCACTGTAGATGGTGACTGCAGCCATGAAACTAAAAGATACTTATCCTTCGTAGAAAAGTTATGACCAACCTGGACAGCATATTCAAAAGCAGAGACTACCAACAAAGGTCCATCTAGTCAAAGCTATGGTTTTTCCAGTAGTCATGTATGGATGTGAGAGTTGGACTATAAAGAAAGCTGAGCAGCGAAGAATTGATGATTTTCAACTATGGTGTTGGAGAGTCCCTTGGACTGCAGGGAGATGAAACTAGTCCTAAAGGAAATCAGTCTTGTATATTCACTGGAAGGACTGATCCTTTAGCTAAAACTCCAATACTATGGCCACCTGATGCAAAGACTGACTCAGTGGAAAAAATACTGATGCTGGGAAAGACTGAAGGCAGGAGGAAAAGGGAAATGACAGACGATGAGATGGTTTGACAGCATCACCAACTAAATCAGTTCACTTCAGTTGCTCAGTCGTGTCCAACTCTTTGTGACCCCATGAATTGCAGCACACCAGCCCTCCCTGTGGAGAAGGCAATGGCACCCCACTCCAGTACTCTTGCCTGGAAAATCCCATGGACGGAGGAGCCTGGTGGACTGCAGTCCATGGGGTCGCTAAGAGTCAGACACGACTGAGCGACTTCACTTTCACTTTTCACTTTCATGCATTGGAGAAGGAAATGGCAACCCACTCCACTGTTCTTGCCTAGAGAGTCCCAGGGACGGGGGAGCCTGGTGGGCTGCCGTCTATGGGGTGACACAGAGTCGGACACGACTGAAGCAACTTAGCAGCAGCAGCAGCAGACCTCCCTGTCCAGCACCAACTCCTGGAGTTCACTCAACTCATGTCCATCAAGTCAGTGATGCCATTAACCCATCTCATCCTCTGTTGTCCCCTTCTCCTCCTGCCCCCAATCCCTCCCAGCATCAGAGTCTCTTTCAATGAGTCAACTCTTCACATGAGGTGGCCAAAGTATTGGAGCTTCAGTTTCAGCATCAGTCCTTCCAAAGAACACCCAGGACTGATCTCCTTTAGGATGGACTGGTTGGATCTCCTTGCAGTCCAAGGCACTCTCAAGAGTCTTCTCCAACACCACAGTTCAAAAGCATCAATTCGGCGCTCAGCTTTCTTCACAGTCCAACACTCACATCCGAACATGACCACTGGAAAAACCATAGCCTTGACTAGACAGACCTTGTTGGCAAAGAAATGTCTCTGCTTTTCAATATGCTATCTAGGTTGGTCCTAACTTTCCTTCCAGGGAGTAAGTGTCTTCTAATTTCATGGCTGCAATCACCATCTGCAGTGATTTTGCAGCCCCCAAAAATAAAGTCTGACACTGTTTCCACTGTTTCCATCTATTTGCCATGAAGTGATGGGACCAGATGCCATGATCTTCGTTTTCTGAATGTTGAGCTTTAAGCCAACTTTTCACCCTCCTCTTTCATTTTCATCAAGAGGCTTTTTAGTTCTTCTTCACTTTCTGCCATAAGGGTGGTGTCATCTGCATATCTGAGGTTATTGATATTTCTCTGGGCAATCTTGGTTCCAGCTTGTGTTTCTTCCAGCCCAGCGTTTCTCATGATGTACTCTGCATAGAAGTTAAATGAGCAGGGTGCCAACATTCAGCCTTGACGTACTTCTTTTCCTATTTGGACCCAGTCTGTTGTTCCGTGTCCAGTTCTAACTGTTGCTTCCTGACCTGCATATAGGTTTCTTAAGAGGCAGGTCAGGTGGTCTGGTATTACCTTCTTTCAGAATTTTCCACAGTTTCTCATGATCCACATAGTCAAAGGCTTTGGCATAGTCAATAAAGCAGAAGTATATGTTTTCCTGGAACTCTCTTGCTTTTTCAGTGATCAGTGAATGTTGGCAATTTGATCTCTGGTTCCTCTGCCTTTTCTAAAACCACCTTGAACATCAGGAAGTTCACAGTTCACGTATTGCTGAAGCCTGGCTTGGAGAATTTTAAGCATTACTTTACCAGTGTGTGAGATGAGTGCAATTGTCCAGGAGTTTGAGCATTCTTTGGCATTGCTTTTCTTTGGGATTGGAATGAAAACGGACCTTTTCCAGTCCTGTGGACACTGCTGAGTTTTCCAAATTTGCTGGCGTATTGAGTACAGCACTTTTACAGCATTATCTTTCAGGATTTGAAAGAGCTCAGCTGGAATTCCATCACCTCTACTAGCTTTGTTCATGGTGATGCTTTCTAAGGCCCACTTGACTTCACATTCCAGGATATCTGGCTCTAGGTGAGTGATCTCACCATCGTGATTATCTTGGTCGTGAAGATCTTCTTTGTACAGTTCTTCTGTGTATTTTTGCCACCTCTTCTTAATATCTTCTGCTTCTGTTAGGTCCATACAATTTCTGTCCTTTGTCGAGCCCATCTTTGCATGAAATGTTCCCTTGGTATCTCTAATTTTCTTGAAGAGATCATCTCTAGTCTTTCCCATTCTGTTGTTTTCCTCTATTTCTTTGCATTGATTGCTGAGGAAGGCTTTCTTATCTCTTGTTGCTCTTCTTTGGAACTCTGCATTCAAGTGGTTATATCTTTCCTCTTTTCCTTTGCTTTTCGCTTCTCTTTTTTTCACAGCTATTTGTAAGGCCTCCTCAGACAGCCATTTTGTTCTTTTCCATGGGGATGGTCTTGATCCCTGTTTCTTGTACAAAGTCATGAACCTCCGTCCATAGTGCATCAGGCACTGTCTGTCAGATCTGGTCTCTGAAATCTATTTCTCACTTCCAGTGTATAATAATAAGGGATTTGATTTAGGTCATACCTCAATGGTCTAGCAGTTTTCCCTACTTTCTTCAATTTAAGTCTGAATTTGGCAATAAGGAGTCATGATCTGAGCCACAGTCAGCTCCTGGTCTTGTTTTTGCTGACTGTATAGAGTTTCTCCATTTTTGGCTGCAAAGAATATAGTCAGTCTGATTTTGGTGTTGACCATCTGCTGATGTCCATGTGTCAAGTTGCCTTTTGTGTTGTTGGAAGAGGGTGTTTGCTATGACCAGTGGGTTCTCTTGGCACAACTCTATTAGCCTTTTTTCTGCTTCATTCCGTATTGCAAGGCCAAATTTGCCTGTTACTCTAGGTGTTTCCTGACTTCCTACTTTTGCATTCTAGTCCCCTCTAATGACAAGGACATATTTTTTTGGTGTTAGTTCTAAAAGGTCTTGTAGGTCTTCATAGAACTGTTCAACTTCAGCTTCTACAGCGTTACTGGTTGTGGCATAGACTTGTATTACTTGATATTGAATGGTTTACCTTGGAAACGAACAGAGATCATTTTGTCATTTTTGAATTTGCATCCAGGTACTTCATTTTGGACTCTTTTGTTAACCATGAAGGCTACTCCATTTCTTCTCAGGGGTTCCTGCCTGCAGTAGTATATATAATGGTCATCTGAGTTAAATTCACCCATTCCAGTCCATTTTAGTTTGCTGATTCCTAGAATGTTGATGTTCATTTTTGCCATCTCCTGTTTGACCACTTCCAAGTTGCCTTGATAGACTTGAGTTTTAGCAATTTCTGGGAGTTGGTCATGGATATGGAAGCCTGGGATGCTGCAGTCCATGGGGTCGCAAAGAGTCGGACACGACTGAGTGACAGAATTAACTGGGCTTTTCTCATAGCTCAGTCGGTAACTTATCTGCCTGTAGTGCAGGAGACCCTGGTTCAATTTTCTGTTCGGTCAGATCCCCTGGAGAAGGAAATGGCAATCCACTCTGGTATTGTGGCCTGGAGAGTCCCATGGATTGAGTTGCCTGAGAGACTACAGTACGTGGAGTCGCAAGAGTCAGACTGGCACTAGCAAGTAACCCACCACCACCACATGTACTAGGCTCTGCATTTACTTCTGTGGTTGTTGCTGTTTAGTTGCTGAGTCACGTCTGACTCTTCTGTGACCCCATGGAATGTATCCTGCCAGGCTTCTTTGTCTGTGAGATTTCCCAGGCAAGAATACTGGAGTTGGGTGCCATTCTCCAGGGCATCTTCCCAACCCAGGGATCAAACCTTTGTCTCCTGTATTGCAGGCAGATTGTTGACTGGGAATCCCCCAGGGCAGCCATTTTACTTCTGTGGTACTTGTGCGAGAAGGACATTTTCAGTGTATAATTTAACAATGAAGAAACATCAGATAAATTTAAATTGAAGGACTTTCTGCAAAATAACTGCCCTCAATTATTTAAAATGTCAAGCATATGATAAAGAGAAATAATTTAAATGGTTTGGAAAAAACCGTGTGTGTGTGTGTGTGTGTGTGTGTGTGTGTGTGTGTGTGCGCGCGTGTGTGTGTGTGTGTGTTGAGGGGAGGTAGGACGGGGGGAGGGAAAGGGTTTGAGTGAGAAGAAGATCATAAGGCAAATAATGTATAAAGAATTGATGTGTCTGAATTGAGGACATAGGAGTTGTTGATAGTATTCTTGTGACTTTAAATTTTTAAAGAAGTTTATAAAGGGTCCTAAGCCCAGAGAATTTGGGGGAGATTTTTACATAATTTGGAAAAATTCTCTTACCTACTTAAGTAAACATAGACTTTTAATATACTTATTAGAGTTTTAAGACTTGTACAAAGTATTTTCAGCAAAAAAAAAATCACATGGATCCAAAATTCTTTTTAAAAAACATTCCTCCCATTTTTTAAGATAAACTTTCTCCATAACATGTGTTTCTTTTAAAAAGTAATTACTTTCTTTTCATTGTCAAAATTTCAGTTTTATTTTAAAGGGCAGATTAAATGTCTTTTTGTTTTCTGAATTATATGTTTAGGTAAGATACTGCTCATCACCTAATGTTGTGACAAGAAAAGTCAGCAATTTTGGGACTTTTCAAACGTAAAGTGTGTAACTCTTAAGATTGGTAGCACATTTAAGTATTCTTCACTAAGAAACCATTCGACCTCTGTGGCACAGAATATTTTTCTGTCACTTCACATCTCATTATGAGGTACATCTGAAGATTTTACCTTATTTCAGAGACCTTTTTTAAAAAATATATTTGATCACATTGAAATCATGTTGTGTCATTTTTGGTGAATGTGACTTCAAATTCTTTGCTACATTACCATGCCTGTACTTGAGCAGTACATGATAAGTGGCCACCTTACCTTTATAATCTTGTAGCCCTGCCTCTTTCCCTTCTTCCTTCTCTTTCATCTTCCCTCATCCCCTCCCTCAACTTCTTCCACCCCTTCCCACTAAAGTAACTGTTTCTTCATTGTGGCCTTAAGTAGAATTAATGTGTATTTATGAAAAGTTTCTTTCTATAAAAGCTATTTGCTTATGAGAGTATATCTTCTCTGTTACAACTTTACTTTAAAGAGTCACCAAAAAGTAGTTTTTTGGTGAATTTCCTTTTTGAAAAAAAGAGAACCTGGTAAATACGGTAAGCTGAGATACATTAGAAACATCTGTAGTTGAATTCAGCTCTATAGAAAACCCCCACACACAGTATAATTTGCTTTAACCCTTGTTTCTTCAACTTCTTATAGGGATTTCTTGTCATTTTCCAACAGTATTTTGTTGCCATATTCTTCATGTATTAATTCAGCTATGTTTATCATTAAAAAATAAATGTTTTACCAGTGATGTGAAAGTTGGCCTTGGAAAGACTCTTGTAAATATTTATCACTGCATATACTTGAAATAAAATATATATTTAAACATTAATAAGTTTTATTATGTTTCAATGACTTGAAAAATATTGTTGAGAAAAATCTAAATTAATCTTCAAATTTTGGATATTTAGAACATCTTACAAATTGTCAGCAACGTACAAAGATTAAGACTAGCCTAGGATATCAGGGCACATGAAGTCACAGTTCAGTTCAGATAGGTTGTATTTAATAGTTTAGAAATCTTTTGATAATTTCTTATCTGATTGCTTTGCCGTTGTTTTTACTTCATAGTATTGTTGATAATGAGCTCATGTGAGAAGTGTTAGCCATTTTCTTATTTAGAGTTGCTTGCTCTAGCAAACTTTGGTTTCTTTGAAGGGTTCTATTAATGTTCTTATCCTTTCTGTGTGAGAGAGAGTTTAAATAGGGTAATGTTAACTTTAAATAAATTTTAAATGGCCACTTAACCTAGACAGGAACAGGTATTAGTACATGGAATCTAACGAATGGTGACGTTTCCAATGGTTAGAAGTTAATGAATGAATGAGGATTCCGTTGTTAGTCCCTTCATGTTGTCTCACATAGGATGAGTAACATATGGCTTGCACTGCTAGATGAATGGAGCAAAGGAGGCTGGCAGTTTCAGCCTATCCGTTAAGTGTTTCTCCCTGTTGGAGTATCTTGTTTGTGTGTCCTGCTTTGAAGGGTACTCGTCTACAGAAACAAGAACTATGGATCACTTTAAGTTGCAATTTTCTGAGAAGGTCTGTACTGATAAAGGAGTAGACTGGAAATTATTTGTTGTGTTTCGTATAACAGGGGGACTATACAAGAGATCAAATGGAGAAATATTCTAGAATTCTTCATTACTTATTTTCAATGAAGCAAGGATGCATCATTTTATTAAATAACTTTTGGTGTCCTTTGTTTAAATATTTTTCTCTGTGATCTACAGGTGAATTTCATGTTGCAAAATATTGGATGTTAAACTATCATTGAATTCCTGCAATAAATTCTTGAGTATGTGTGTGTATTTAATAAATATTAATAGATGGTTTTTATAGTATTCATATAGTCTTCTTTAACTGCAACTTTTATGAGATTTTGTCAGAGTTTTGCTAGATTAGTTTTCAGGGAGAGTCTAATATTTTTCCAAATTGGAAACATTTTATGTAGCAGTGGAAATAATCTATTTGAAATAACTCATTACTTCTTTTCTGATGTTCTAAAATTATTTTTTTAATTTCTAAATTTTATAACACCAAAAAAGCTTACTACATTCAGGTTTATCCACATCAAAATAAGACAAAACAAAAGCAAATAAAACTTTGCTAAAGATGGGCTAGATAAGGACATAAATGGTATAGACCTAACAGAAGCAGAAGATATGAAGAAGAGGTGGTAAGAATACACAGAGGAACTGTACAAAAAAGATCTTCATGACCAAGATAATCACGGGGGTGTGATCCCTCACCTAGAGCCAGGCATCCTGGAATGTGACATCAAGTGGGCCTTACAGAGCATCACTACGAACAAAGCTAGAGGAGGTGATGGAATTCCAGTGGAGCTATTTCAAATCCTGAAAGATGATGCTGTAAAAGTGCTGCACTCAATACGCCAGCAAATATGGAAAACTCAGCAGTGGCCACAGGACTGGAAAATGTCTGTTTTCATTCCAATCCCAAAGAAAGGCAATGCCAAAAAATACTCAAACTCCCGCACAGTTGCACTCATCTCACACACTGGTAAAGTAATGCTCAAAATTCTCCAAGCCAGGCTTCAGCAATACGTGAACCGTGAACTACCTGATGTTCAAAGTGGTTTTAGAAAAGGCAGAGGAACCAGAGATCAAATTGCCAACATCCTCTGGATCATCAAAAAAGCAAGAGAGTTCCAGAAAAACATCTACTTTTGCTTGATTGACTATGCCAAAGCCTTTGACTGTGTGGATCACAAGAAACTGTGGAAAATTCTGAAAGAGATGGGAATACCAGACCACCTGACCTGCCTCTTAAGAAACCTGTATCCAGATCAGGAAACAAAAGTTAGAACTGGACACGGAACAACAGACTGGTTCCAAATAGGAAAAGGAGTACGTCAAGGCTGTATACTATCACTCTGCTTATTTAACTTATATGCAGAGCACATCATGAGAAACTCTGGGCTGGAAGAAGCACAAGCTGGAATCAAGATTTCCCGGAAAAATATTAATAACCTCAGATATGTAGGTGACACCACCCTTACGGCAGAAAGTGAAGAGGAACTAAAAAGCCTCTTGATGAAAATGAAAGAGGAGGGTGAAAAGTTGGCTTAAAGCTCAACATTAGGAAAACGAAGATCATGGCATCTGGTCCCATCACTTCATGGGAAATAGATGGGGAAACAGTGGAAACAGTGTCAGACTTTATATTTTGGGCTCCAAAATCACTGCAGATGGTGACTGCAGGCATGAAATTAGAAGATGCTTACTCCTTGGAAGGAAAGTTAGGACCAACCTAGATAGCATATTGAAAAGCAGAGACATTACTTTGCCAACAAATGTCCATCTAGTCAAGGCTATGGTTTTTCCAGTAGTCATGTATGGATGTGAGAGTTGGACTATAACGAAAGCTGAGCACTGAAGAATTGATGCTTTTGAACTGTGGTGTTGGAGAAGACTCTTGAGAGTCCCTTAGACTGCAAGGAGATCCAACCAGTCCGTCCTAAAGCAGGTCAGTCCTGGGTGTTCTTTGGAAGGACTGATGCTGAAGCTGAAGCTCCAATACTTTGGCCACCTCATGCGAAGAGTTGACTCATTGAAAAAGACTCTGATGCCGGGAGGGATTGGGGGCAGGAGGAATAGGGGATGACAGAGGAAGAGATGGCTGGATGGCATCACCTACTCGATGGACGTGAGTCTGAGTGAACTCCAGGAGTTGGTGATGGACAGGGAGGCCTGGTGTGCTGCGATTCATGGGGTCGCAAAGAGTTGGACACGACTGAGCAACTGAACTGAACTCATCTAAATACTTTGAAACCATGTGTGTGTGTTTTTATTGTGTTTCTCTCCTGAGGGATAAATCCTAGCTTATTTTTTGGGTGATAATTATTATCTGGCTTTTCTTTTCTATCTCTTACTAGTCTATTGCTAAAAAAATATTTAACTTTTTGTTTATGATCTTTATATAAATGGGATAAGATCAGTATTATTCTGAAATGATTTATCTTAACATTTTGTTGGCTATTTTCATTGATCTGTTAGTTAACTAATTTTCAGTAACATATCTTATTTCACTATTTGAATATGCCACAGTATTTTTCTTCATACTATCATTTGTCAATATTTGATTTGTTTCCATTTTTCTCTAGGGTATATGAATAAGAATATAATTGTTACATCACAAGATATTCTTCTTCTTTTACTTTTCTCTGCATATTACATACATTAATGTTTTTGTTTCTCTCTCGTTATTTGGAAAGTAATAATCTTGACTTTACTTTGGTTGTTAAATAGTTGTAGAAGTACTCCCAAGAACGTATTTCCCTTAATATTAACTATGAGAATAAACCCATTTGATTACTCTTCCTGTGTAAATAAGACACAGAATAGAATAATCAAAGGAGTAGGGTACTTCTGGATATTTCTGGAATTGTCTTTATCTTTGGAGCTTGCATATATCATCAATATATGTCTGAGTGTTTTTTCTTTTCATTAATTTTTGCCTGATGATCCTTCCATAAAGGACTTTATATTTAATAATTGAGAGAGACAAGAATCAGAACTGGATACCAAACCCTCTCTTGAACTATGAAAGGTTGAGTCTCAGTAGGAAATGTTTAATCATGAATGAGAACAAGTGCTGGCTCTCAAGCCAGAGAAATAAAAATTTCAAAAATTATAACAATTTGCCTAAGCCATAAATTTTTGGAATTATGTAAAGAATCTGTTTGGAGGAATAGAGTTAGAAGAGTCATGGAGACCACAAGTCATATATATTAGAAATTGTATGAAAATTTGAATTATAGAGGGGTTTATGTATATAGCATATACTGTTTATTACTAGTACTTGTGGTGTTTCAGTCACTCCACTTTGCTTTTGCCCCATTTTGAGTATTATAGAAAGGAAAGGTATTTATGGTTTTTCTTTACTAGTACTGGTGTTTTCTTCCCAAGTTTTAAATCTATTGTTCTCAATTATGGAATTCCCAGGTAAAGAACCTGCCTGCCACTGTAGAAGACATAAGAGACGTGGGTCTATCCCTGGGTCGGGAAGATCCCCTGGAGAAGGGCATGGCAACCCACTCCAGTATTGCTGCCTGGAGAATCCCATGGACAGAGGAGCCTACCAGGCTACAATCCATAAGAATTGCAGTAGTGTGTGACTACTGCAGTGGCTTCACATGCACATACACTTAATAATGAGTAACAGATTTATAAAGAGCATCTTAAACATTGTTAGTATAAGGTTTTGATTTAAAAATTTTACTTTTTCATTTTTATTTTGATTTTATTTAAATGATGTTAGTTTAGAAAAATTATCTTTAACTTGCTTTTAACCATCCCACAGTGAGCTCAATTCTGAAAGAACATACTTTGTAAAATATCTCTATCTACTATTGCCTGCATTATTTCATGTAACGTAGATAAACCCTGATTTGCAGAAAATGTCAAATGATTTCTGAGCAGCTATTTGTGTTCAAATTTGTGTAGACTCATCTTTTGATGATTTTGGCATTAGAAATTCAAAAAGGATAGATTTGATTTATGACTCATAAATAAGTCTATCATGAATCTTTACTAGAGAGAGACTGTCTCTTTTTAATCATATTTTTGTTTTGATTTATATTCTGTGGCTGTAAATTTTATCTGCTCGGGTCCATCACTTGGATCAGGGTGAAATGTATGCAACTGTATACTGTCCTCAGTGCTCAAGGGTTATATGTGGGCATATGTCTCTGCTTTTGTATCTCTGGCAGTGGAGAAAAGTGTTGGGTTCATTAGCTGTCAAGCTACCAGTTAGGAAAGAGTTCCTTGCTCAAGCTGAGCTTATATGGAGAACTTAGAATGAATTGAAAGGGGCAATTTACTTCCTTTCTAGTCTCCGAGATATGAATTATTGTGCTTTGGAAAGCTGGAAGGGAAAAATGAAGAATTATGATGAGTATCTTTGCTATTAGTTTTTATACCTAAATTTACAACTTTTATTCATCCTACTTTGAAAGTTATGGTTTGCTACTAAAAACACAGCAATACTTCTGAGATCATTGATACCCCTCTCCCTCATCTCAGCTGTCTGTTAACTATAAAAGCAAAGGGTTTTTACATAATGACTAATGGACTTATTAATACCCGCCTGGTTCAGGAACAGGAATGATGGAAAGACTGACCTATAAAATGACCACATCTAGAAATTCACTATGGTATTTTTCAGCTTGCTTTTTATGAAGTATAGTAACAAGTTCATTAGTTACAGTATTGTCTTTCACAGGGGTTTGACCAGTTGCTTCCTTATTTAAAAATCTTTCTTGTGGGAATCTTATTATAAACTGGTAGGTGATGATAGATTATAAATATGGACATTTAATTCTAATTAATATTAAGAAGATTGACTGTACACAGTGATGGTGATATTGTAGGAAACACAGGAACAATCTTATAAATTGGTCAGAATGTTTTGGGCACATCACTTTTGAGTGAGAATTTGGTCATATTTCCTGTTTAAAGTGATCATACCATTTCCACTGTCTATGGAGAGGAAAATATTCAAACAAGTGCTGAGATTAAGCTTATTGCTGCATGGCCTGTAATAGCAAAAAACAAAACTGAACACAGCTAAATAGAACACTAGTGATCTAGTTAAAATTATGATATATCAATCAGAACATATATTATACAGCTGTTAAAAATGACTGAGGTAGTACTATATGTATTGACCGGCAGGATCTGTAAAATATGTTGTTAAAATATGCACAAAAAATATACTGAAGGCACATGTGATCAGTGAGATGGGGAGGCCAGGGACTCGTCTCACTTTTACATTGTTGTTACAACGACCATGTATAACTTGTTTTAATCAGTAAATAAAATGTGCTCTCGCTTATCTACATGTAGTTGTCCTTTGATAGTCTTTATTTTCATATGTTTATTTGTACAGTAGTATGGTCTTTTCTAGGCATTTAAAACCACTTTTAGAACTATTACATTGAGTGTGTCTCCAATATTACTGCTGAAGTGGCTATTCCACTAATATAAGAAATTTGTGGTATCTTGTTAATATTATTTTCAAATTTAGGGCTTCTAGCAAAAGAAAACAGATCTATGTGGTAGGAGTTAAAATATACAACATGAATTTATTTTTAAATCTCTGCTGTGCTGTTTTTCTATTTCAGTTACCTAGAAAAGTACGAGAAAGTTCATCATTTTGGGGAGGATGATGATGAGGTACCACCAGGCAATCCCAAACCACAGCTTCCTATTGGTGCAATTCCATCTTCCTACAATTACCAGCAACACAGTGTGTCAGGTAAATATCACTGGAAAATGAAAAAGGCATAGGTACACAGTTTTGAGTTAGAATAGAAATCATCCCATGAATTGAATTGGTCCCTTATTTTGCACATGAAAATACTGAAAGCCTTGGGTTAATACTGCTTCTAGAAATCAGCATGTCACTGTATGAGGACCCTGTCTGTCATAGCCTACATAAAAGACTTTAGTTGCAGGAATTTTTAGAGTTACAAATATATATACACTTTCCAATGAAAATTTTTTTTTTTTATTAAAGATCAGTTTAACCTAAATTGTCACTAAAACGAGAAGAGGAATGTCCTGTTAGAATTAAGGAAGCCAAAGAATACTCATAGCATCTACTAGATTTTCTGCAATTCCTGGCATTCCCAGCACCAGAATTTCTCAGAAATGTTTCTTACTATGTTTCAACTGTTTTCCTGCCATGGTACCAGGGACTTAAGATTTTTTTTTATTCAAGTCATTCTGGTTATAGAGGAGTCTGCAGCTAAAAAGAACAAGACTCAAGTTGGAAATAGTCAGGTTGAGAGTCTAATGAAGAGGTTCTCGAGGCAGAGTTGATGAGATTTCCAGTGTTTGTGGCTCCAGAAGGTGATGACTAGGAAGAGAGCTCTGAAGATACAAGCAGGTCTTTTCTTTATTCACCAATATTTGGACTGAAAAAGAGGAGATAATATCTTTTTCAAGAGGATAGTCTTTATAAAAATATACAGATATCTTGATCTTTATTATTCTTCATTGGTACTAATACCGATCTTTTAGGTAATCCATAGGTTTAAGCTCTCTCATTTGTGCCAGTATCACTGATTTAAAGTTTTCATGGTCTATTTTCAAGTTTCCTCTATGTTGAATTTGACCCTATTTCTTTCCCAATCAGTAATAGCGGAGGAAACGGAATCTCCTGGAATCTGTGATTTCCAGTAGAAGAGACTTCATCTCATTATTTTGTATAACTGAGGCTTGTGGGAGGGGTTGTAGCAGTGGTGAGTGCAAACAAAATCTACCTTTATTTTTAATGAGAAGTTATTACCTCGGGAACCAGTGTTAAAGGAGAACATTTTAAGTCATCATGTAAAAGATCTTGGCTTACTGTTTAAGCTGATTAAATAAAATCAGGTGGTTTGTTAGGTAATATGCTTCCCATTTTTAGGAAGAGCTAATGACCATTATCTAATTCAAGGATGTTACAGAGGCTGTTCCTACACTGAGTGAGACCTGATACTGTAACCTTTAAGACCATTCTGTAACTCTGTGTCACTGCTACATTATAG
Source organism: Redunca redunca (assembly GCA_006410935.1). Classification (NCBI taxonomy): domain Eukaryota; kingdom Metazoa; phylum Chordata; class Mammalia; order Artiodactyla; family Bovidae; genus Redunca; species Redunca redunca. Next base: position 232,679 of record SJYQ01095404.1, on the reverse strand, counting down.
CAACAACAGAACTGTCTATTCTTATAGGTTAAATAGAGCTTGGTGTCTATTACACTTCTCAGACTAACCCATTTCAATATTAGATCTAGTTTAAAATGAAATTTTTTTCTGGTATTCAATAAATGTTTGCCAAGTACACAAATCAGGTTTATTTTCTGTATTGAAAGTCATTGCTAGAGCTATGCAGTTTTTAAAGGAATGATAGAATTATTAATCTGGTGTTATAATAACTAACTCCTTTCTGATGTGCTGTCATATGCCTGCCTTTTGTTGTTTAAGGAGAATCTGAGCAGTTATATAACATATATAGCATATTTGACAGAATCAGGATTAGAGACTTATTAGAAATTACCTGGGAGCATCAGACTACAGTATATCTAATTCATACTGAAAAGAGGTAGTATTTCAGGGCAGCATTTATGAATTTGAAGGTGTTTTTTATTATCCCAGAAGTAGCCATAGCAACATTATGACAGTGTTCTAAAAATCAACATGACTATCAATATATAAAACAAATCCTTCATCAATGATTTCTTTTCAGATGCCATTAAGGAAATATAGTAAGCTTCATAGCTGTGAGTGTGTTTGTGTGTGTGTATTTAAATAAACACCAGAGTAGAATTACATAGTGGTAGGTTAAAAGCCTTAGGATATTTTAGTTAGAACATTTAAAAGATTTGTGTAGGTTTGGATTGATGTATTTGGATACATGTATTTATCTAGAGATGCTTACATTTAAAAAAGCTATTCTAAAACAATACTTTGAAAGGTAATATGATAAATTTAAATTGGCATTTAGTATGAAGTATAATTCTACTCATAATTGTCATAATAGAATATTGTACATTGATAGAATATGGAATGAAAATTTTATAAGGCTATTGACTCCTTTTGCCCAGTGACTTTAAGCAGCCAAAAATGTTTTAGGTACATTTTACTTTGAATTTTAGAACTATTAAACTTTGGCATCAAAATATGGTGATTTTGTCATTTATTTGCATAATTGTGCATATTTTTCCTTGCCATGAGGACCTAATCTTTTGGTTTTCTTCTTTGTTCTTTCTTCCTTGGTATTGATTTGGATATAGTCAGTTCTGCAGAATTGTACTGTAGATTAGTAAGAACTTTTTGTTCATCTTTTCTTTCTCTTTAAAATTAAAAAATTAATTTCTAAATTAAAAATTTTAGATTTGTTTGCAATATCTTTAGTAGAAAAATTCTGAAAGGTGAAACTGACACATGAAAAACACATTGAAATTAATAGTACTGTAGAATTTAAGAGCTAGCTAGGATTTTAGTGATCATTTAATCCAATTCAATCATTTTGGCCAAAGGAGGCCAAGCACACTATCTATTTACATTTTTTGTTACTTAAATTTGGAAAAGCTTTATACAGTAACATTTATTATTTTGATTTTATCAGTTGTATTAATATTTGAGCAAAGATTTTCCTTTACATGTCCTGTATTCTTACAGATACTTGAACTACAACAACCACTGCCAGTATCAATGGAAAGAATGTACTGTATGATATCTGTAATATAAGCAACATTCCAGGAACAATTCTCCCTTTCCTCTAAACTTATTATCTCAGATTCAGTTAAATTTGTCAGCAGTGATGTGTTTGTATAGACATTGTGTGAAGAACATTGAAAATTACCAATCTCATTCCTATTATAAATTGTACCTATTCAAACATACCTCCTTAGGGATGGGAAGGGAGGCTTTTAAAATCTTGTAAGCATTTCTCTTATATTAGATTCCTGAGAAGGAGTCTTTACCAAACATCATATAGTTAAAGAACTTTTCATAATTATCATATTAATTTATTTTATTTTAATTGGAGATGTCTTTTGGCAAAGTCATTCACGTAAGGATGCGTTGAATTGAGTATATGGTGGCATCTGTTACTCTTCAGTAGCAAACAGACCAATTCCAAGATCATACTGATAGCACAACAAGACTGTGACAGATGTTGAATTATGGGTTTCAGATTTTTATTTCTATTGGAAATTTGCCTGAAAATTTTGTGGAATCTAAAGACTTAAGTATTGCTGAAACTTGGCATCTCATGATCAGTTCCAGTGTGCAGTAAATACCAAAATATATTTCTATGTTCAAAGAAGTTACATTACATTTTCCTGAGATATTTATGTTATATATGAGAAATTTAATTTTTCAAGATTATAAGACACGAACAATGTATTATTGTTTAACCTTAAATAAATTTAAAGAATCTATGTCAATTCATTTGTAACTGTATTGTGATACTTAATGGAGAAATTCCTAGAACATTTTAATATTGAAGAGGTGTCTCTTCAAATATCTAATGGGAAATGAAGTTTCTTACTTACGTGGTTTTTCTTCTGTGGATTGTTGTGACAATAGATTCCTACTTGCATTCCATTTAGTGACATTCTTAAAAGATTTTTTTTCAAATCCATATTTTTCTGAAATGTTTTGTGTAGCAGTTTTCTAACTCTTAATTCTTTCCTTTTCCCATTACACTAGTTAGATCTTTATATGATAAATGTATTAGGGGTATATGTCTCAGGACATAGGGCCAAGGCCTAAATTATACCAGTTTAGAGTCAGTAATTATAAAAATACAACATTTTCTAATATATATATTATGATTATATATTAGTTTTCTGTAATCCTATCTTCCCTGTCTTCAAAGTTTTAAAAATGTTTCAATTCTTCTACATAAAATTTTAGTTAGGAAAAGATTTGTTAGAATGCAAAAGTTTGAACTGTAAAGGTAAAAGTTTATAAATCAGACTTCATCACAATTAAATCTTCTGCTCTTTGAAGACAGTGTTGAGAAAATGAAGAGGGAAACCACTCACAATTGGGAAGAAAATATTTACAAAACAAATATTAGATAAGTGGCTAATATTCAGAATATTTTAAACTGACAGTACCAAGTGTTGACAAGGATGTGCACAAGCACCACGAACTTTCATGCATCACTGATGGAAAGACAAGATATTACAGCTACTTTGGAAAACTTTTATAGTTTCTTACAAAGTTAAACATACATTTTATATGACCGAGCAATCCAAGAGAAATGAAGAAGTATGTCTGCACTAAGTCCTGTATGTGAATGTTATTAGCAACTGTATTCAGAAGTGCTGCTGCTGCTGCTGCTGCTAAGTCACTTCAGTCGTGTCCGACTCTGTGCGACCCCATAAACAGCAGCCCAGCAGGCTCCACTGTCCCTGGGATTCTTCAGGCAAGAACACCGGAGTAGGTTGCCATTTCCTTCTCCAGTGCATGAAAGCGAAAAGTAAAAGTGAAGTCGCTCAGTTGTGTCCGACTCTTAGCGACCCCAAGGACTGCGGCCCACCAGGCTCCTCCGTCCATGGGATTTTTTAGGCAAGAGTACTGGAGTCAGAAGTGCTAAAAACTGGAAACAGTCCAGATGTTCTTCAGCTAGGGAGTGGATAAACAAATTGTGTTATACCCATAATATAACAATAAGGACATACAACCCATAGCAATAAAAACCCAATTATTGATACATACATTAAAATGTGTATCAACCTCAACATCATTTTGCTAAATGAAAATAAATCAGACACAAAAATATAAGTATTGTGTGAGTCTATTTATTTGGCATTTTGAAATAAAGTAGATCAATGGTTGTTTATGGATAAAGGGGGACAGATCAACTACTAAGGATCATAAAGAAGCTTCTTTGGGATGATAAAAATACTCCCTTATCTCCATTGCAATTGTGGTTAAAAGACTTTCAGAACCCCTAGAACTGTAGAACTGAAAGCATGAACTTTACATTTTAGTTAAATGTCAAAAAAAAATCTTACCTGAAAAAGTAATAATCCTCCCAAAACTGGGTAAAGAAGGTAGGCAATGTGTTTTGAAACATAATGTTAAAAATTTCAAAGGAACCAGGGTTTCTGGCTTATAGTACTTAAAAAATCAGAAAAAGTTCCTTGAAATGCAAGAATAAAAAATGTAGATTAGGTAAATTAAAATACTGATACAATAGTTTGGCAGTGATATCAAAGAGAATATGTATATTTCTTGAATTTTAGTACTTTTTGAGGAGTGTAATTTTCACAAGTTCAGAAATTGGACTCTAAACTTCTACTCAGTTTGTATTTTATAAAAGAAAGCAAACTTCTATCCTGTATTTAGAAGATATTAACCAAAAATGATTTCTAGTCCTTGATATACTTAACAGTGTTGTTTTTTTTTGTCTTTGTTAGATTATCTCCGTCAAAGTTATGGGCTATCTATGGACTTCAATTCGCCAAATGATTATAATAAACTGGTGCTTTCACTCTTATCTGGACTCCCAAATGAAGTGGACTTTGCTATTAATGTATGCACTCTCCTGTCAAATGAAAGCAAACATGTCATGCAACTTGAAAAAGACCCTAAAATCATCACATTATTACTTGCTAATGCTGGGGTGTTTGACGACAGTAAGTTTTAGGCTTAATGTATTATATAATCATTCTATTAAAGGTGTTTAGCTTTTTTTGAAAGATTTTTAAGGAAAAAAGTATTTTCATTAGTCAATATAATAGCATTCTTAATTTGCTTTTATTATATTAAATGTATCATTTAAAATAATGAATGTCTG
>SJYQ01095404.1:180494-210931 GCA_006410935.1 Redunca redunca | reverse complement strand
TGAAATCAAAGAATTAATAATACTTGATTTATAAAATTATTTATTGCCTGGTTAGTATAGATATTTATTTTTAAGTTTATTGAAAACATCAAAAAATATTAACAAGATATGAGTGTAAATTAAAGTTACTACTCTTTCATTTAGGTGCACCTTGTTTAACTTAATATATTCAGGTAGTGTTAGCACAGTGGTTCTGCAACTTGATGGTGCATCAGAATCACCCAGTGGGCTTTCATGCTGATTTCTTGGCTCCATACCCTGAGTTTCTGATTCAGGGGAATTGGAGAATTTTCATTTCTAACAAGTTCCCATGAGATACTGATGCTTCAGGTCAGGGCACGATTACTTTGAGAACCACTGGGTTAGGAAAATTTTAGTAGTCTTCATTTCATGACCACAGTGTTTTTTGATAAAATGCTTTTTGTCATGTGCATGAATACATTGTTATCAGTCTTGGCACTGGAGATTTACCTCATTCAATTATGGAAAATGTCTGCCACATAACCTAACTGATAAAGTTAGTCTTTATTAATCAAGGGTATATTTTCTCAATTTCTGTTATTTAGAAAAAAATATTTTTCCAAGAAAATATGTTGATTTATGTTCTCATGCAATCTTCCTTATTTCAGAATTCTAAGATAGTTAAACTTGCCATGAATTTGTCATGTGAATGAAATAAAATGCCACTACCTTCAGTATTTCTTTAAAATATCCTGTGTGCTTTACTTACTCAAGATTCTAACTTAAAAAGTAATACACTCTTTGGTAGTAGTTGAGAGATGGAGGCGGAAAGGACATTAAGCAGAAATTGTCATCACTTTATATTAATAATATATCTGAATTTAGAACATGCCAAAGGACCAGAATACCCAATTTTTAAGGCTGTACATTGCCCTCAACTATAACATGTAAAACACTGGAATAGACCTGAATCCTTACCCTAATACCTTGGTTTAAACATGTTTTGTGGATACTAATGTTTCTACTTCTCCTGTTGGTATTCCAGAGGTATTTATACAATCATCATCATAACATTTATGTAGCACTCTTTATGTGCCAGGCATTGTTCTAAGTGACTTACATATTGACTTCGGTAATCCTCATAACCATCAATGAGGTCAGTGTGCTGTTACTTTGCCCCATTTTATAGCCAGAGGGGTTAAGTAGCTTACCCATGGTTACACAGCTGATGAGTGATGGAACTCTAGAGCCAGCCTATCTGGCTCCAGAGTCTTGTATTTAATATCTTACAATGTTTAATAGAGTTAAGACTTTGTTCCAAAATGGTTAAAGAGCAGTCATCAACAAGGAGGTCTTGCTTTCATGCACAGCAGTTTTAGGAGGGAATATATACAAAACTTTGAAAATCTGGAAATTGATTCCATCTAAAGTACAAGTGCCCTTTGTATTCTTTAGAATGTCTTCAGGTATCCTGATGACAAGGATTCTCAGTTTGTAGCCACTTTCATAGTAATTATATATTTCTAGTTTATACTTTTAATTTAATTGTGGCTATATTATTTTTCCTTATGCATTGTTTATAAAGTTTCTCATAATTTCAACATAGTTTCTGATGTTTCCTGCAATTGTTTATTAATTGATTCAGATTTCAGTCAGAGCAGGGTATATTCTTACAGTATAATTGATCAAGAAAAGGGAAGTTTCTACATGTATTTAGGCCTTAGAAAGTTATTTTCTCTGTCATCAGGTTAGGAGAAGAAAAAAGATAGGCTGGGGTTGCACAAGAAAAATACCTTTGATTCTAATTATGATGTTCTGTTAAGAAGCAGAATATCACACACAGTATGTCCTCTGAAATGTGACAGACCTGAATTCAAAGGCAGCACTCCTAAAAGAAGGCTTTCCAGCTATACTCAGCTCTGCTGTCTCCAACATGTGTTCTTTGTTAATCTCTGAGCTTTCATTGTTTCATTTGCAAAATGGGGACAATTAAGTTTAGGACTATATATGAGATTAAAACAAATCATGTAAATGTAAATGGTTTAATAGAGAGTAAGTATTTAAACGTGGCTGGCTGCTGTTAGCTGTATCCCAGTGGAAGCCTGGGGTCTCACCAGACAAAGGTCAGGATTGCTTCAGATCATTCACAGATTGGACTAACTGTGGGGCTTTTCTAGTTCCAGTAATTTAGAAATTTATGTTTTGTTTGAGGGTTCTGAGAAGTTTTGCCAACATGTCACCTGAAAAAAAAGAAGGTACATTTTGTAGGTTTAAAAAGCATATGTTATTAATAATGCTGATTCAGTGGTGAAACTATAATTTTTAATCTATAAATATATGATTCATATTTCATTATAAACTTACTGTAATATGATCATGTTTCTATTATCCCATGTTTTTCTTATTTTTATTAGTTCCAACATAGAAGTTGGCTATTTGTTCATTATATCTGGAAATTTTATATATGCCACTTACAGAGTTAATATTTTAAATTCAAAAGTGAAATTATTTTTGATGCAATCTGCTTCTGTAACTAATCTGAGAAAGATGCTTTTCACTGATACATTGTGATGTGTGTCCTCGGGCTAATTCTTTTAATCAAGTTGAGTGTTAGTTTCTTTATGTATACCCACCTCACAGAAGAATTAAAAAGATATTAATAGTATCAAGTTAAAACTCAGTGACTGAAAATGGGAAAAACAGAGTTTATGTTAGTGAAATAATCCATATTATTTGAATGATTGTGAGGTTAACAAAAAATAGTTCGTATGAAGGATCTAAGACAGTGCCTGGTATAAATAATATGTGTTCTATTATAAGTTTCTTTCTCAAATTTCTATATTTTCAATATGTTTATAGACCTTTTTAAAAGGTATTCATTGTGAATATTAATTGGTTCCATATCCATGAACTAAATATGGCCTGTAGTTTTAAAAAATGATGTAGCTAATATATTTTTTTCTTTAGCTTCCAGAGCAGTTGTAGCACAGCATGTTGCTCCACCTCCAGGAATAGTGGAAATAGATAGTGAGAAGTTTGCTTGTCAGTGGTAAGTGGTTTATTTCTATTAAGGCTTTATCCTTGGGAAGAATAAAGCAAATGAGAAAAGGAAATTATTTCAGCAGTCATCCAGAATGTTTTACTCTGTATTTCTTTCTAGTTAGAGTAGGATATCATTTATACAAGAAAGGACAGTATAAAATTCTTCACCTGTATTTTGGAATAGTTTGAAAGTAAAGTATCAGAATCTTCAGAATTAAAATAGTTTTTGATTAAAATTTCATTAAATTACACCACTTCTTTTCAAGTAAAATTTGTGTTAAAAAATTGTCATTGATTTTGTAGAAAATAAGGCTTGTCATATTGTAGAATTTGTTTTTCTTAATATTTTATTAAAACAATTGGACTGACTTCTTAGAACCAGATTTTGTTATTAAATGTCCCTTCTTTTTGACCAAAAGCAAAATTTCTTGTTCATTGCTAGTTGAGTTTTTTCTTTTTGTGAGTAGTAAGAGGTAACTAATCAAATGATAGAATAACCAGTATGTCTGCATTGAAATATCAATTTTAAAATAATATTTTCTTGAGAAGACTGACTGGTCACATCTCAGCCACTTCCTGAAAAAAATAAATGTAGAATTGTTTAGACTTCATTTTTTCATTGGCTAATTGCCTCTACATTGCTTATGAATTTCAACTTACATTCTTTAGAAGATTAACAGATTGAAATGTAAGATCACTTTTCGGTGATGTATTACTTTTAAAAAATTTCTTTCCCTTTTTCCCCATTCTCTTAACATTTTTCTCCCATTCCATGTTCCTGTCACTTTATGTTCCATAATTTTGGTGCCTTCATATCTGTGTTCCTATGACACTTTTCTCTACTTTTCTACTTTTCTTAAATCAGGTTTATGGTAATATCTCTAATTTTTTGCTATTTCTTCATATTCTATATTGTTAAACCTGATGCTTTATACTTGATAAATCTTCCAATGATATTTGAAAATATTTGTCTTCTATATTGAAACCAAACAGTTTTTTGTTTCTGGTCGATTTGAAAACTTGATACTCAAAAGTTATGAAAGTTGGAAAAAATAAGTACTGCATCCTCTGTAAAATGTGTGTGTGTTAGTTACAGACTTGGTCTTATAACTTCTTATTTCTGCCATTTCTAGGGAGGAGGAGAAGAGAAGCATTTTAAATTATTTTATCATAATTATCATTTGATTCAGTTAATAGGAAACAGCTGTAGGTTGGCCTGTCTTGTATATATATAGTGAGTTCTAGAAAGAGTCCTTTATGGTTAACTAGGCCTCCAATCCTAACTTATAGCTGAAGTCACTTTATGACAAAAACAAACTGAAGTTTGAATTACCTTGTAATTAATTAGGAATAGAGTCTCTGAGTTGGGGAAGGGGAGCGTGCAGCATGAGAAGTATCATTGTTTTAAGAAGTAGTTAAATGTTTTAGGAGAGTTTTTTTCTGAAGAAATTTGATCCAAGAGCAACAAAAGTTCTTTTTCCTTCATTTTTCACATCACCAATAACTCATAGTTGGGAGCTTCTGTTATATTTTGATTATTACAAGACAGGAACCTGAGTATTCACTGAATAAAATTAATGTGTTATAGAATATTTATTGCCAGCATACCATCTCTGCTGATGTATTCACATATATTTGTGAATATTGGTTTTTATATTTGTGGATAATGATTTTTTATACTAAAATAAGAATGATTAAGTAATCTTTTTATTTGATTTAGTCAGCCTAAAACCTAGCATATATTTTTGCAAATAGCATGAGATAGAGAAATTTGATCAATAAGATGATTATAAATTTATAACACATTGCCTTCAAATGGTTAAGTATAGACTCTGTAGTATATTGCATAATACCATGTATTTTTTTTTCCTCTTTTAGGCTAAATGCTCATTTTGAAGTAAATCCAGATTGTTCTGTCTCTCGAGCAGAAATGTATTCTGAGTACCTATCAACTTGCAGTAAATTGGCTCGTGGTGGAATCCTAACATCAACTGGATTTTATAAATGTCTTAGGTAGGATTTATATTTCTTTAAAGTTAATTTACATACCCCTTGCTCTGTAGAGAACATAACAACTATTTGCGCTGTGTTTAGTTACTCAGTCGTGTCCAACTCTTTGGGACCCTATGGACTGTAAGCCTGCCAGCCTCCTCTGTCCATGGGGATTCTCCAGGCAAAAATACTGGAGTGGGTTGCCATGCCCTCCTGCAGAGAATCTTCCCAACCCAGGGATTGAATCTAGGTCTTCTGCATTGCAGGTAGATTCTCTACTGTCTGAGCCACCAAGGAAGCCCAAGAATACTGGAGTGGGTAGACTATCCCTTCTCAGGGGGAACTTTTGACCCAGGTTTTGAACTGGGGTCTCTGGCATTGCAGGTGGATTCTTTACCAGCTGAGCTACCCAGGAAGACATACCAACTATCTACCTAGTCTTGAATGTTTCCACTACTTAAAGTTTTATATGGTTAGATTATAGTGTGGTGGAAGTTTAAATTCAAGGGAATTTTGATATCAAACATGGTGTTTCTGTTTAAACATTCTGAGGTTTATCAAAGAAAGAAAAGGAAGAAATTAAGTTTACGTTTCTCCTGCTATTTATATGTGTTAAAGACATAGCATTTGCCCTTTTAAATCTTGAATAACAGTCTGTGACTGAGCTCTATCTTCAAACATCATGACTTTTTGTTATTTTGCAAAGTTCATAAAATAGGCATTGACTTGATGTAGCTTTTTTATTAATTACATATATAGTAGAATTGTTTTAAACCCTACAGTGTTAATAATAATGATTTTTGAAATTGGAGAATTGATCTTTTACATTAATATTTAATTCCTTGTTTCCCATTCTTGTAGAATATATGATTCATACTGGTTCATACATAAGTAGCAGTGAATATACTGTTGCTGTTTGTGTAAACATTGTTAGAATTTAGTGTTTTTTGTTAATGTGCTAGCTATTAAAATTGAATGTGTGTGTACTTTACAGAACAGTCTTTCCAAATCATACAGTGAAGAGAGTGGAGGATTCCAGTAACAATGGGCAGGCGCATATTCATGTAGTAGGAGTAAAACGTAGGGCTATCCCACTTCCCATTCAGATGTACTATCAGCAGCAACCTGTTTCTACTCCCGTTGTTCGTGTTGATTCTGTACCTGATGTATCTCCAAGTCCTTCACCTGCAGGTATTAATTTCTATTGTGATTAAATATTATCAATTTAATAAGGCTAAATGAAAACATGTATTATATACATTCAAGATGTCTGACTTGTCCTTGTTTTGCAGTAACATTTTATTTCTTGTTCTGTTATTTTATCATATAATGCAAAGTTGTTAACTTCTTAAAACTGTTTTCTCTTGAAATTAAGTAAAATAATTTCTACATGCTGCTTTTCAGTCATTTTACTGTGAATTTTAACTTTTCCTCATATTTTCAGGAATCCCTCATGGACCACAAACTGTAGGAAACCATTTTCAGAGGACTCCTGTTACCAACCAATCTTCAAGTTTGACTGCAACACAAATGTCTTTTCCAGTACAAGGTGTTCATGCTGTGGCACAGACTGTTTCAAGAATTCCACCAAATCCTTCAGTTCATACCCACCAGCAGCAAAATGCTCCGGTGACCATCATTCAAAATAAAGCTCCAATTCCTTGTGAAGTCGTTAAGGCTACAGTTATCCAGAACTCTATACCCCAGACAGCAGTTCCTGTTAGCATTGCTGTGGGAGGAGGAGCTGCACAGAGTTCTGTGGTTCAGAATCACAGTGCAGGGCCACAGCCTGTTACAGTTGTAAATTCCCAGACACTGCTTCACCATCCATCAGCAATTCCACAGCAGTCTCCATTACATACAGTGGTACCGGGGCAGATACCTTCTGGCACTCCTGTTACAGTGATTCAGCAAGCTGTCCCCCAGAGTCATATATTTGGCAGAGTTCAGAACATACCAGCATGTACTTCTACAGTTTCACAGGGTCAACAGTTAATCACCACATCACCCCAACCTGTACAAACTTCATCTCAGCAGACATCAGCTGGTAGCCAGCCACAGGACACTGTTATCATAGCACCCCCACAGTATGTAACGACTTCTACATCCAATATTGTCTCAGCAACTTCAGTACAGAATTTTCAGGTAGCTACAGGACAAATGGTTACCATTGCTGGTGTCCCAAGTCCACAACCCTCAAGGGTAGGGTTTCAGAACATTGCACCAAAACCTCTCCCTTCTCAGCAAGTTTCATCAACAGTGGTACAACAGCCTATTCAACAGCCACAGCAGCCAGCCCAACAAAGTGTAGTGATTGTAAGCCAGCCAGCTCAACAAGGTCAAACTTATGCACCAGCCATTCACCAAATTGTTCTTGCTAATCCAGCAGCTCTTCCAGCTGGCCAGGCAGTTCAGCTAACTGGACAACCAAGCATTACTCCATCTTCCTCACCATCACCTGTCCCAGCTACTACTAACCAGGTCCCTACTGCCATGTCATCTTCTTCCACCCCTCAACCACAGGGACCACCTCCAACTGTCAGTCAAATGCTGTCTGTGAAAAGGCAGCAACAGCAGCAGCATTCACCAGCACCTCCACAACAGGTACAAGTTCAGCAGCCACAACAAGTACAGATGCAAGTTCAACCACAGCAAACGAATGCAGGAGTTGGTCAGCCTGCTTCTGGTGAGTCGAGTCTGATAAAACAGTTGCTGCTTCCAAAGCGTGGTCCTTCAACTCCCGGTGGTAAGCTTATTCTCCCAGCTCCACAGATTCCGCCCCCAAATAATGCAAGAGCTCCTAGTCCTCAGGTGGTGTACCAGGTGGCCAATAACCAAGCAGCAGGTTTTGGAGTGCAAGGGCAAACTCCAGCTCAGCAGCTATTGGTTGGGCAGCAAAATGTTCAGTTGGTCCAAAGTGCAATGCCACCCACTGGGGGAGTGCAAACCGTGCCCATCTCGAACTTACAAATATTGCCAGGCCCGCTGATCTCAAATAGCCCAGCAACCATTTTCCAAGGGACTTCTGGCAACCAGGTAACCATAACAGTTGTGCCAAATACAAGTTTTGCAACTGCAACTGTGAGTCAGGGAAATACAACTCAGCTCATTGCTCCAGCAGGAATTACCATGAGCGGGACCCAGGCAGGAGTTGGACTTCAGGTGCAAACGCTTCCAGCCACTCAAGCATCTCCAGCTGGACAATCATCTTGTACTACTGCTACTCCCCCATTCAAAGGTGATAAAATAATTTGCCAAAAGGAGGAGGAAGCAAAAGAAGCAACAGGTTTACATGTTCATGAACGTAAAATTGAAGTCATGGAGAACCCGTCCTGCAGGCGAGGAACCACAAACACCAGCAATGGGGATACAAAGGAAAATGAAATGCAGGTGGGAAGTCTTTTAAATGGGAGAAGATACAGTGACTCAAGTCTACCTCCTTCAAACTCAGGGAAAATTCAAAGTGAGGCTAATCAGTGCTCACTAATCAGTAATGGGCCATCGTTAGAATTAGGTGAGAATGGAGCATCTGGAAAACAGAACTCAGAACAAATGGACATGCAGGATATTAAAAGTGATTTGAAAAAACCTCTAGTTAATGGAATCTGTGATTTTGATAAAGGAGATGGTTCTCATTTAAGCAAAAACATTCCAAATCACAAAACTTCCAATCATGTAGGAAATGGTGAGATATCTCCAATGGAACCACAAGGGACTTTAGATGCCACTCAGCAAGATACTGCCAAAGGTGATCAACTAGAAAGAACTTCTAATGGACCTATATTAACTTTGGGTGTTTCACCATCTGTGAGCAGTATACAGGAGGCCTCAAATGTGGTAACACAGCAGTTTAGTGGTACTGATTTGCCTAATGGACCTCTAGCTTCAAGTTTGAATTCAGATGTGCCTCAGCAACGCCCAAGTGTAGTTGTCTCACCACATTCTGCAACCTCTGTTATACAGGGGCATCAAATCATAGCCGTTCCCCACTCAGGATCAAGAGTGTCCCATTCTCCTGCCCTGTTGTCTGACGTTCGGTCTACAAATGGCACAGCAGAATGCAAAACTGTCAAGAGGCCAGCAGAGGATAATGATAGGGAAACAGTCACAGGAATTCCAAATAAAGTGGGAGTTAGAATTGTTACAATCAGTGACCCCAACAACGCTGGCTGCAGTGCAACAATGGTTGCGGTGCCAGCAGGAGCAGATCCAAGCACTGTAGCTAAAGTAGCAATAGAAAGTGCTGTTCAGCAGAAGCAGCAGCATCCACCAACATATGTACAGAATGTGGTCCCACAGGTGAGTCATTCTCCTGTCACATTTCTCTTAAAAAATCCTGATGTGTAATTATGATTTTAGGGGGAAATGTACTGTTCTTCCATGTTTTACCTTGAAAAGGTAATTGGGAGGACCTAGCAATGTACTCAGGAGAAGGCAATGGCACCCCACTCTAGTACTCTTGCCTGGAAAATCCCATGGATGGAGGAGCCTGGTAGGCTGCAGTCCATGGGGTCACTAAGAGTCGGACATGACTAAGCAACTTCACTTTCACGCATTGGAGAAGGAAATGGCAACCCACTCCAGTGTTCTTGCCTGGAGAATCCCAGGGATGGGGGGAGCCTGGTGGGCTTCCATCTATGGGGTCGCACAGAGTCGGACACGACTGAAGTGACTTAGCAGCAGCAGCAGCCGCGGCAGCAATGTACTCAAGCTGTCATGTTCTTTTATTTTTCTCTCTTCTTTGTTGAACAATTTTCAGTTGTTAACTTAAACACATGATTTAAAGCAGTGGTCCCCAACCTTTTGGGCACCAGGGACCTGTTTCATGGAAGACAATTTTTTTTCCCATCCCTGAGGTCGGGTGGGGGAAATTCGAAGGTTCAGGAGATAATACAAATGATGGGAGCAGCAGGTGACTCTTCCCTTGCTAGCCCACGGCTCACCTCCTGCTGTGCCACCTGACTCCTAACAGGCCACTGACAAGGGGTTGAGAACTCCTGGTTTAAAGCATTTTTCTAGTTTGTTGTACACACAAATTAGTAATTTTGTAGAGCCAAGATAGAAAGTATTTGTCATCTAACATTTTAAGGAGTATTTTAAAAATGTAATTTGGTTTTGTTTGGGAGAGGTTTGCTAAGAGTACACCAGAAGGGAATTTCTCTATTTGATTTTGACGTGAGTGTATTTTTGAGGCTTCTTTCACAGTACTTTTGTAAAAAAGTTAATTCCATAAGAATTTTATCAAGTGTGTTGTTATTATCTTAGGTATTAGTTGCCTTTATACTTTAAAAAAGTTTATTTCTTATAATTTCGTTTCAGCTATTCTGGTATTTAAAATTTTGTGTCTCTTATTCCTTTGCTCTATTTATTCCCTTTTAAATATCTACTATCCCCTCTCTGCATGCCTCAATAAATAAAAGTGTTTTCTAAAATCAGTGCTAATGAATTGAGGATCCAATCAGCCTATAAAGATTTTAAGGACAGTCTTATCTGCTGTTTCCTGGATTACTACTACTTCATTCTTTGTTTCCTAATTACTACACAGCCAGAGCCTTCTGTGACTCTTGCCAGTTCTGCTCGCACTCTTCTGTCTTGGGCTTTTTCTCTGTGCTTCTGATGATGACAGCAGATTGTGTTGGTATTGATACCAATCTAGATGACAAGAGAGGGGTGGGAGTAGGGAAGCAAAATGGAAGATGAGAAAGCAAAGAATCCCTTGCTTAGAACATCATTCACTAATGTGCGTCTTTCTTCATGTGAATGGGTAAAGCTGGACAGTACGGCTCTGGGAGCATAATGAGTTTTTTAATTCATATTAGTATTGCTTAGGTCTATTTCAAGGTATCTAAATAGTTTGAGGATTCTTCAGTGTATATTATGTACATGGCAATAATTAATATGGAGTTTTTGTAGAAAATACCAAGTCATTTTTATTCAAGCTTCTACAGGTTGAGTTTTTCATTTATTAAAGCACACGAATAAAATTTTTAATAATGCAGTATCTAACATACACTAAGCATTCAGCACATTTTTTTTATATTTAACAATTTCCCGGTTCATCTTATGTGTTCCACTTTTTTTTAGATTCCCTTGTAATCCTAAAGAGTTATAGGTGACCAAGCCAGATTAGAGAAAACTTCCCTTACTATGAAATTACTTCATCCACCCTTGTTTATTGTGTCCTTTAACGCTCCAGTGCGGTGATGTTCAATAATAAATACCTAAATAACAAAAAACAAGCAATACTAGCCAAGACTAGGACCTGTGTTAGGAATTTTGCACTATTTTGTCATTTGATTCACAAAGAAACTCTATTAGGTAAACATTATAATTTCTATTTTAGAGAAGAGGCCTCACAATGCTAAATAATTGGCCAAGGTTACCAACTAATATGAGGTGGTACAGGACTGAAATCTGGTGGGTCTGAAACCAGAGCTTGTGCTCTTAGCCCATTTGCCACTATTCTAAAAGATTTCTTTGTAAAATCCTAGATATTCCTTTTATATGTAACATTATTTTAATGACTAGGTTATAGGATATAAGTATCACTGAAAGATAATTTCAGGATCACAATGCTAGAATTTAACATACTGGACATATACACATCTAATTCAAGCCATAAAATTAATACATTTTCAGTTCAGTTCAGTCGCTCAGTCGTGTCCAACTCTTTGCGACTCCCGTGAACCGCAGTATGCCAGGCCTCCCTGTCCATCACCAACTCCCGGAGTACACCGAAACCCATGTGCATTGAGTCGGTGATGCTTACTCCTAATCTAAAAAATGTTTATAAACTTTTATGTATTCTCCCCGAAAATGTAGTTTATTTCAAACAGCTATAGTCTTTATTTTTTAAGTTGGTATTTTTGTTGGCACGTAGAAATGTAAAACTTTGCAAGGAAAGAGAGACATAGCATACACACATGGTGTCTATAAGAATAAGAAACAAACAAAACAGGATATCTGTGTATAACTCTTAGCACAGTGCCTAATACACAGTCTGGCACTCAGTAATGGTGCAAGTATATTTTATCTTTGGTGGCTCACACAGTAAAGAATATGCCTACAACACAGGAGACCCAGGTTCAGTCCCTGTATTGAGAAGATTCCCTGGAGAAGGGAACAGCAACCCACTCTAGTATTCTTGCCTGGAGAATCCCATGGACAGAGGGGCCTGGTGGGCTACAGTCCGTAAAGTCACAAAGAATTGGACATGACTGAGCAACAAACACATAGGTTTCCTTTGAAGGGAAGCTGTTGGACCTTCTTAAGAGCTTGTTGCTGCTGCTAAGTCGATTCAGTCGTGTGTCTGACTCTGTGCGACCCCATAGATGCCAGCCCACCAGGCTCCGCCATCCTTGGGATTCTCCAGGCAAGAACACTGGAGTGGGTTGCCATTTCCTTCTCCAATGCATGAAAGTGAAAAGTGAAAGTGAAAGTCACTGAGTCGTGTCCAACTCTCAGCGACCCCATGGACTGCAGCCAACCAGGTTCCTCCGTCCATGGATTTTCCAGGCAAAAGTACTGGAGTGGGGTGCCATTGCCTTCTCCCTAAGAGCTTGTTAATAAAAACCATTTCCACTGTTGCCAGATTCTTTAATTTTCTTTATATAGTCTTAGAATTGCATTTTAGACCTTGGTTTAATACCATTTTATCCAGTATTTGATTTGGCACTTTAAACGGGTAGATGAAATAGAGGAATTTAAATGTGATTTTTTTTTATTTTTTTTTTTTAGCTATACTTTGTTATTTTATACCATTTCAAGGGGTGGGGGATGTTAAGGAGGTACCTTTATACCAGGAAGGAACTTCTAGACTTGCAGAATGCTCAGGGCTGGAAAGACTACAGGGAACTATCCCTGCTGAGAATGGCCAACAGGTAATCCTTCCTAATACTGTTGTTATTTAATATTTCTTTTCTCAGTTTTGTTCCTTCTCACTCCCACTAACTAGCTGTATTAATTTTATTACAGAAAAGATATTAGGAACACATAAAGGGGAAAGAAATATGAAACTAAATGCTATAACCATATATTCTGTATTTAAATGGTATTTAGCTGAGTATGAAATAACTGTACTTAACTTCTCCAGTACTCTTGCCTGGAAAATCCCATGGACGGAGGAGCCTGGAAGGCTGCAGTCCATGGGGTTGCTGAGGGTTGGGCACGACTGAGCATCTTCACTTTCACTCTTCACTTTCATGCATTGGAGAAGGAAATGGCAATCCACTCCAGTGTTCTTGCCTGGAGAATCCCAGGGATGGGGGAGTCTGGTGGGCTGCCGTCTAGTTGCACAAAGTCGGACACGACTGAAGTGACTTAGCAGCTTAGCAGTAGCAGCAGTACTTAACTTCAAGGTACATTTCTTTATTTATAACTACTTATTTTCAATCTGCCACAATATGGATACTGTTTCTGAGCCCTGCTCTCTTCCACTATTCATGAAATTGTATCTGCTGAAGGCATGGTACTAGATTGGCATATAAGATAATAAAAATGGAAAAAATTAATTATACTTAACTGAAGACTTGTCTTTTTCAGAAGCGTATAAAACACGTGTTGAATGTATCTGTATCTGTTCATCCTGTGATCTGATGTCATGCCTGATTGTACTTATTCAAGGCATTTTATAGATGCTGCTCCTTAGTTTCCTGTCCTTCATACATGAATCTTTTTTGAAATGGTGCTAACATTGAATATGGATATCTTCCTGGTCCCTTTCAGTCTTTCATAAAGAGTTTAAAAATTTACCCAACCCATCAGAAAGCATATCTGCAATCTCAGGGGGACTATGTCTAATCACAACCATAGAGGATCATTTTAGCAAGAGTCACAGGAATGTCTATTCAATTTTTTTTGAAGCATATTACTGCTCAGATTTGTAGACAAGTAGTGAAAGTGAAAGAAAGTGAAGTCTCTCAGTCATGTCTGACTCTTTGCAATGCCATGGACTGTAGCCTACCAGGTTCCTCCATCCATGGGATTTTCCAGGTAAGAATACTGGAGTGGGTTACCATTTCCTTCTCAGGAGATCTTCCCAACCCAGGGATTGAAGCCTGGTCTCCCACAGGGTAGGCAGACGCTTTACTGTCTGAGCCACTAGGGAAACTAGTAGTACATTGTAATAATTAAGAAAATCATTAGCAGTAAATGATTTTTTCATTTATACTTCAATGAGCTCTATTTATAAGATAGACTTTGTGTTCATTGTCTAGTTATACTTAATAAGAAGACTTGGATAGGTTACGAAAATGAGGGAATATTAGAGAAGAAAGAACCTTAGATATTATCTTGTCCATAACCTTTTAAAATAGTTGAATTAACTTTCCCAAATTCAACAAAGATCTCCTTTCCAGTGATTGTCTTAATTCTTTTCTATAAAGATGTGTATTTTGTTTAGACTAAGTGTAACCTCTTTAGTACCACATTTAGAATAAATTTAGTTCTTATTCCTTACAAGCATGTAAACGTATCTCTACTTACCCCTTAGAGTGTATTTTCCTAATTCTTTCAATTAGACCTTAGGTTTTATAGTGCCTGGTTTATTCTTCATTAATATATAAGTGTTTAAGAACTTCAAATCACAAGTCTTATATCAGAAAATAACATCAGTGCAGTCTAGAAGTTTCAGCCCACAGTTTACTCTTGAAAAGATGTTAAAGGAAGGCAAGATTATAATTTCTTATTTTAACAAAAGGAAATATCTTTGCCAAAAATAAAACTACTACAGTAACATTTTACATAATTTTACATTAAAAAAGGAATCACAGAATTATTTCATATTCTTTGTATAATTTTACTTTTCTGGTCACACACTACTAGAGAGGTACTAGAATATGAGAAGTTAGTTCTTCTTTAGTAGAGCAGAACAAAGAATAGTACTGAACAATATTCCTGAGGAGTGATCATTCCAAAAACATGATTTTTGAGACCACTTTTACGTCTATATTTAAGTTTGGGTTATGGTTAAAGATCAGGCACTTTTACATCCTAAAAGAAATATATTTCGCATTTTATGTAAAAGAGCTAGCTCTTAAAACATAATTTAAGTAGTACTTTAAAAAACATACAATATAGTGAGTGTAAACAAACTATTAAAAATTAGTTTTGTTGAAAGAAATATGTAATTTTCTAATATAGGAAAAAATAAAAAATACTACTTCCAGTTCAGTTCAGTCACTCAGTTGTGTCCTACTCTTTGCGACCCCATAGACTGCAGCACTCCAGGCTTCCTTGTCCATCACCAGCTCACAGAGCTGCTCAAACTCATGTCCATCGAGTCGGTGATGCCATCCAACTATCTCATCCTCTGTCATCCCCTTCTCCTCCTGCCTTCAATCTTTCCCAGCATCAGGGTCTTTTCCAATGAGTCAGTTCTTAGCATCAGGCCGAAGTACTGGAGCTTCAGCTTCAGCATCAGTCCTTCCAATGAATATTCAGGACTGATTTCCTTTAGTTTTGACTGGTTGGATCTCCTTGCAGTCCAAGGGACTCTCAAGAGTCTTCTCCAACACCACAGTTCAAAAGCATCAATTCTTTGGCGCTCAGCCTTCTTCACATTCCAACTCTCACATCCATACATGACTACTGGAAAAACCATAGCCTTGACTAGATGGACCTTAGTTGGCAAAGTAGTATCTCTGCTTTTGAATATGCTATCTAGGTTGGTCATAACTTTTCTTCCAAGGAGCAAGCATCTTTTAATTTCATGGCTGCAGACACCATCTGCAGTGATTTTGGAGCCCAAGAAAATAAAGTCTCTCACTGTTTCCATTGTTTCCCCATCTATTTTCCATGAAGTGATGGGACCAGGTGCCATGATCTTAGTTTTCTGAATGTTGAGTTTTAAGCCAACTCTTTCACTCTCATCAAGAGGCTTATTAGTTCCTCTTCGCTTTCTGCCATAAGGGTGATATCATCTGTGTTTCTGAGGTTATTGGTACTTCTCCCAGTAATGTAAGTATACTGCTTTATTCAAAGAAAATGTGAGTCTTGGAATTTTTTATTTTGT
Source organism: Redunca redunca (assembly GCA_006410935.1). Classification (NCBI taxonomy): domain Eukaryota; kingdom Metazoa; phylum Chordata; class Mammalia; order Artiodactyla; family Bovidae; genus Redunca; species Redunca redunca. The sequence goes on along the minus strand of SJYQ01095404.1, from coordinate 194,925 downwards.
ATTTTCTATAAGTAGTTTAATTCATTTTGTTTTATTAATATATTTAGCCCTTTTTTGTTGTTATTTTTTTACTTTTTATTGTGAAAATTTTACACATACACAAGACTAGAGGCTTACTGGCCTTCACCCAACCTTAAGCCTTCACCTGGCTTTAAATAATGTTACTATTGCCTTTCTAGTTTTATCTCTTCTCACCACCGTTTTTCCCCTGCAGTAAAGTAAGTCCCAAAGATTTTAAGTTACTAATAAATACTTCAATATATATTTATAAGTATTTATAATACCAAATCATACCTAACAAAAATAGAACTTTCTTAATATTGCATGACACTCAGTTTGTTCTTAGTCTTTAAAAATGTGTTTTTATAAATTTTGTTTGAATTAAGATCCAGAGAACACCAGATGCAATGTGTAGACAATTTTCTGCACATTGCATTTGGTTAATATGTCTTTTATTCATTCTTAATTGAACAGTGGATTAACTTCAGTCATCCTTGCCACATCCTCATAAATCATTAACAGTTGAGGCTAAATACCCTGTTTCCCTGTTATTTAACTTTCCTGTATGACACCAGTTAGAGTTCTACAATGAAGAAAAAAATAGGATAAAGCTTTGTTAGCATATAAAAAAATAAAAATAAACTTAATTTAAAAGTATATGAAAAGCTAGTCAATAAAATACCTAGGGTAAATGGTAATAGTGTAGGGAACCCGAAAGTTCATTCTGAGGGAATTTGATAACTGACAGATTTACCCTTTAATTATAATTCTGAGATTATATTTCTGTCACTCTTCAATATTTGTATTTGATTGAAACTGATCCTCTTTGCTACTCCTACTTACTGGAATTTCATGGATTTTTTTATGCAGTAGTTTCATTTCAAGGAAACAGTTTGACCTTTTTTTTTTTCCTGGTAAATAGATTGATTCTAATGTTATTCTTCCCTTCCTTTCTCTCTGATCCCGACCAGTGTCTGATTTCTCACTGTTAGTTTTTATGACTTTAAGAATTCACAGGTGAATGATTGTCAGATTTTTGTTCCAGCTTTAACTACTGCTAGATAATGTAACTATTGCTAGATAAGTAACTTTAACTATTGCTAAATAATTGCACTTGCTGATCTGTTCTTGTCCCGAAAGTGAACTCATCATTTTTCTTCCAGAGTATGGTTTCACTCTGGACTTCTCTATTAACATAAATAATAATAGTAACAGTTGCCATTTATTGAAAATCTAGAGCTAGGCTCTTCACGTAGAGTTTCTATAGTCTTCCTACCATTTCAGAAGTTAGATTTTATTACACTTTCCGGGTAAGGGAATTGAGAATCAGAGATGTTACGTAGTTTGCCCAGGGTCACATAGCTGGCTAAAAGGCAGATTAAAATTCTGAGTCCTGTTCTGTCAAGCTGGAAAGTCTAACTTCTAACCATTGATACCTGTACTGCCCTAAAATACATGGTTTTCATGCGTGTATATATTTTCTTGGTAATAATATTAGAAAATTGTAAGAATTAGACTGTATTATAAAAACAACTTCAATCACATCTCAAAGTAAATTTTTTTTTCCTTAGAGCTTAGAACTCAAAAGTTCTTATGACTCCACATTTCTAAGAACCTTCACTCTTGGCACTTTATTCTTTTCTTTTATTCATTTCTATGCTATAGCTTTATCTGTTTCTGTTTTGTCTATTTTTTTAAAAAGTACTGTGACTTTCCAATAAGAGGTTTTCAGCAATTTTTAGCTTAGTTTTGCTCCACTGTTTCCAATATCACTTTATAAATAAGCAAATACATTTAATATTTTCCTAGAGTTTAAATGTATTTCCTTTAAACAATACTTTGAAAATGGTATGCTGATCATGTCTATGAGGAATTTAACATTATTTTTTCCTTTGTGCNTAAAATGGGTACATTTATAATTTTTCTCTGTTTAATCTATAGTTGTATTTCTACCCAATTTTATTAATATAAAAATCTTTAATTCTAAGTTATGTGTATTCTGTGACAGGAACAATGCAGTCTTACCTTTGTGATTCATATGAAATGGATTTGACTTCTTAAAATTTGTTTCTGAAATTAGTTATCTTCTTAAAGAGTATCCAAACAGAATCATTAAAACTCCCAAGTGTGAATGTTATGTTGAAAGTGTATAACTATCACTGGAATCAGATTCACAAACCTATACTATATGAATGTTTTTCAGTATCATTTCACAAACTGTGTGGTTTGTCTTCTTCACAGAGCACTCCAATGACACCTTCACCAGCTGTTCAAGTTCAGAGCCAGCCTAACAGTTCTCAGCCTCCTCCATTCAGTGCATCTAGTCCACATGGAGACCCAGTGAGAAAACCCGGGCACAACTTCATGTGCCTGTGGCAGTCTTGTAAAAAGTAAATGGCAATTTTATTTGATGTACATAAATGCTCTCTTTTCTGGAATGTCTTTGTATTTAAATTTCTATTTATGATTTCATGAAAATTTTCTTTTGAAATCACTAACTTTTTAGCAAAAATATTTCAGGTTGAAAGTAATATTTATGCAGATACAGTGTTACCTAAAGAAATTTATATAAATGTTGGGAAGAGCTGCATTGCCTTTTGGTAGTTACCAGAGAATGTTTAACTATTAGATTTTAACAAAAGAAAATCAGCTAAGAATTTTATGTTATATTTGGCTATGAAAAGAAAATTTTTTTTGAAAAGAAGTTTTTTAAAGTGTCTTGCAGTTAGGGGCAGCCATAGGATTTCTATATAACAGACACTTAAAATATCTGTTATGAAGAATGATTTGTCTTCAATTTAAGTTTGAGATGGACACACCATGAAAATTTTTAACGTTATATTATCTCACAGTTTAATAAGTGGAATTGAATTTCTTAAACAAGGCTTTCTTAGACTTCAAGAACTTGAGAATAATACTAAACTTGAGAGTAATGTTGTTTAAAGTCTCAGTTCCTTTAACAGTATTCAGCTAAGAATTGTGGCCTTGTCACTTTTAGAGCTCTAAGACTATGGTGCACATAATATTCCTCATTTTTTTTTTAGATATCAAGATTCCGTTTTACTTTTCCTAACTATAGCAGAAATTACTGTGTCCTATTAAAAATTATATTTCCTATTCATAATTTTTATATATAGACATATTTCATATATAGATTTGTTGTAAGATTGTGGCTATCAGTGTAGCCTAGGGATTATTGATAATATGCAGAATTTCTTTGGACAGTGTTTACCAAACTTTAAATCTCAACCCGTTAGTGGCATATGAAATCATTTTGGCAAGTCTCCCAGGAGGGTTTTTCTTGTTTTTTCTTTTCAATGTAAAAGTGAATAAAATATCTCAGATTCCATTATGTTGCTAAGGGTAAGTATTGTTTTCACTTATATATGTATATAAGCATGTGTATCTAGACCATAGTGTAAAATCTGTCAAAAGGGTTTTTTAAAATTAGTGCTTTAGGCTTCCTCTCATTATTTCTTTCATTTATTTAATTTAATAACTTTGTAAATGTTTATGTTATAAGTTAATTTGCAACTTCTTTCACTGATGTCAAATTCTATACTTTTTTTTTAAGATTTTTGTTTTTGTTTTTCATTGCAAGATAGTAGCTGATGGAGTAGGTAGTCAGTTCATGCTATTTGTTCACTAAAACGTTTGGGTGTAGCTTCTTTAGATGAAATGTTGAGTATTTCCACACAGAAAAAAAATCACTGAAAGGGCTAATCAATCTAAATGCATGGCTGTTTTCCATCTTGTTAGTAAGGTTGTTGTTAAAAAATTTGAACAGTATACCTTGTCTTTTTAAGTCTTTTCAGAAAAATACTCAACAAGACTTCTTAGACATGGTCAATTTTAAAGTCATTTTTATATACTGCATTGATAATTAGTTGAGTTTGATTCTGCAAATATTTATTGAGCACCCTCTAGCAGGGTTCATGTGTTAGGAGGTAGAGATATAAAGATCACTCTTAACTTTTAGGGAAGCACATGCAAAAAAAAATAAATGACAGTTTAAATAAGTACTATAAAAAATAGTTTCTATGTTATAGCATTATTGGCAGTATAATGAGCAGAATGTAATGCTGGGATGGTTAGAAATGTTTTGTTATAGACATTACTTTTGAGTTGGTTCTTAAAGTATGAATAGGAGTTCGTCATGCAAAAATAATTTCATTCATAATAGCAAGTGCAAGGAATTATAGAAGGAACTATTTATGCCCAGGGAACTGTGAGAAGCTTAGGATATCAAGAGCATAAGGACATGAGGAGAGTAAAGTCTTTTATTACACTTGACCTTTCATATCTTCAGGGCTTCCCAGGTGGCTCAGTGGTCAAGAATCTGCCTGTAATGCAGGGGATGCAAGTTCAGTCCCTGGATCAGGAAGATTCCCTGGAGTAGGTAATAGCAACCCACTCCAGTATTCTTGCCTGGGAAATCCCATGGACCGAGGAGCCCGATGGGCTAATGTCCATAGGTTTGCAAAAAGTTGAACATTGACTTAGCAACTAAACAACTTTATATCTGCACTTGAAGGTTCCACCAAACAGGAATTAAAATATTCTCCCAAAATTCCAAAAAGTTCCAAAAAGCAAAACTTTGCCCACGTGATGGAAACTATTTACATAGCATTTACATTGTATTAGGTATTATAAGTAGTCTAGAAATGATTTAAAGTATACAGGAAGATATTCTTAAGTTGTATGCAAATAGTTCACCATTATATATAAAGGACTTAAGCATCTGCAGATCTGAGGGGAACCTGGAATTAATCCCCACTGGATACCTTTCATTTTTAATTTAAATTGCAGGCGGAAAAACATATGTAGTAGCTATCGTCACAAAATAACTATGCTCTGATTTCTTTAATATCCGATCAAAAATATTAATGAAGAATCTTCCTTGATTCATTCAGATTTAGAACTATAATTATATCTTTCACTGATAAATTATTGTGAAATGCACTGCTCACACTTACATCACACGTTAGTAATTTCTTTTTTAATCTGCAGGCATATATCTCTAAAAAATTAGGATACTACTCTTTAACCATAATTTATAACCCTGCAGAAAAATAACATTCAGTTCAGTTCAGTTAGGTCACTCAGTCATGTGCAACTCTTTGCATCCCCATGAACCACAGCACACCAGGCCTCCCGGCCATCACCAACTCCCGGAGTCCACCCAAACCCATGTCCGTTGAGTCAGTGATGTCATCCAGCCATCTCATCCTCTGTCATCCCCTTCTCCTCCTGCCCTCAATATTTCCCAGCATCAGGGTCTTTTCCAATGAGACAGCTCTTCGCATCAGGTGGCCAAAGTATTGGAGCTTCAGCTTCAACATCAATCCTTCCAATGAACACCCAGGACTGATCTCCTTTAGAATGGACTGGTTGGATCTCCTTGCAATCCAAGGGACTCTCAAGAGTCTTCTCCAACACCACAGTTCAAAAACATCAATTTTTCAGCACTCAGCTTTCTTTATAGTCCAACTCTCATATCCATACATGACCACTGGAAAAACCATAGCCTTGACTAGACAGACCTTTGTTGACAAAATAATGTCTCTGCTTTTGAATATGCTATCTAGGTTGGTCATAACTTTCCTTCCAAGGAGTAAGCGTCTTTTAATTTCATGGCTGCAATCACCATCTGCAGTGATTTTGGAGCCCCCAAAAATAAAGTCTGACACTGTTTCCACTGTTTCTCCATCTATTTGCCATGAAGTGATGGGGCTGGATGCCATGATCTTAGTTTTCTAAATCTTGAGCTTTAAGCCAAATTTTCCACTCTCTGCTTTCACTTTCATCAAGAGGCTCTTTAGTTCTTTGCTTTCTGCCATAAGGGTGTTGTCACCTGCATATCTGAGATTATTGATATTTCTCCCAGCAGTCTTGACTCCAGCTTGTGCTTCCTCCAGCCCAGCGTTTCTTATGATGTAGGGTGATATGAAGTAGGGTAACAGTATACAGCCTTGATGTACTCTTTTCCCAATTTGGAACCAGTTTGTTGTTCCATGTTCAGTTGTTCCATGTCCATTTCTAACTGTTGCTTCCTGACTTGCATACAGATTTCTCGGGAGGCAGGTCAGGTGGTCTGATATTCCCATCTCTTTCAGAATTTTCCATAGTTTATTGTGATCCACACAAAGGCTTTGGCATAGGAAAGCAGAAATTGATGTTTTTCTGGAACCCTCTTGCTTTTTCCATGATCCAGCGGATGTTGGCAATTTGATCTCTGGTTCCTCTGCCTTTTCTAAAATCAGCTTTAACATCTGAAAGTTCACGCTTCATGTATTGCTGAAGCCTGGCTTGGAGAATTTTAATCATTACTTTAGTAGCGTGTGAGATGAGTGCAATTGTGCGGTAGTTTGAGCATTCTTTGGCATTGCCTTTCTTTGGGATTGGAATGAAAACTGACCTTTTCCAGTCCTATCGGCCACTGCTGAGATTTCTAAATTTGCTGACATACTGAGTACAGCACTTTCACAGCATCATCTTTTAGACTTTGAAATAGCTCAACTGGAATTCCATCACCTCCACTAGCTTTGTTCATAGTGATGCTTCCTAAGGCCCACTTGACTTCACATTCCAGGAAGTCTGGCTCTAGGTGAGTCATCACACCATCGTGATTATCTGGGTCGTGAAGATCTTTTTTGTGCAGTTCTTCTGTGTATTCTTGCCACCTCTTAATATCTTCTGCTTCTGTTAGGTCCATACCATTTCTGTCCTTTATTGAGCCCATCTTTGCATAAAATGTTCCCTTGGTTTCTCTGATTTTCTTGAAGAGATCTCTAGTCCTTCCCATTCTGTTGTTTTCCTCTATTTCTTTGCATTGCTCACTGAAGAAGGCTTTCTTATCTCTTCTTGCTATTCTTTGGAACTCTGCATTCAAATGGTATATCTTTACTTTTCTCCTTTGCTTTTCTCTTCCCTCCTTTTCACAGCTATTTGTAAGGCCTCCTCAGACAGCCATTTTGCTTTTTTGCATTTCTTTTATTTGGGGATGATCTTGATTCCTGTCTCCTCTACAATGTCATGAACCTCCGTCCATCAAGCACTCTGTCTATAGATCTAATCCCTAAATCTGTTTCTCACTTCCACTGTATAATCATAAGGGATTTGATTTAGGTCATACCTGAATGGTCTAGAGGATTTCTCCACTTTCTTCAATTTCCGTCTGAATTTGGCAACAAGGAGTTCGTGATGTGAGCCACAGTCAGCTCTGGGTTTTGTTTTTGCTGACTGTATAGAGCTTCTCCATCTTTGGCTGCGAAGAACATAATCAATCTGATTTCGGTGTCAACCATGTGGTGATGTCCATTGCTTCAATTTTACGAGTTCTTCAAATAGGCGCTTAGTGTTTACATTTCTCCACTTGTCTTCTGTTTATTTGGAGTTTGAATTGGAATGCAAGATGCAAACATTGACTGAGGTTGAAAAGGCTGTTATGTCTTTTTTAATCTGTAGATAACCCTCCATCTCTCAGTTTTTCTCCTCACAGTTTTTGTTGGTAAAAGCAGGTCATCACAGTCTGATTTTGCTGCTATTGTGTAGCATGTTACTCTGACTTTGCATTTTCTATATGTTAGCAGTTAGGTCCAGATGTTTGATAAGATTCCATTTTGATTTTTGTGAACAGCGTTTTAGAAATGGCATTGTGTACTTCATCAGGCAGTAGCTACTATCTAGTGTCTCTTTTTGTGATATAAACAGCCGTTGAAAATTACAGCCTAGATACATTATTTTATTGTTATAAAATGTAAAGTTTCCTTTTTATCAGTTGTCTGATTTCTCTGAGGAATAGTTTTTAGAGAAAAAGTCAGATTATTGAATATTTCTGTTATTTACCAATTTTCAAAATAGTGAGTTGTTTACTAACTGCACAGAGGTGACTATGAGATGAGGTTTGTTTTTTGTTTTTAATTTGGTTTTTGATTTTAGTATTGTTGTGAATGAACTTGTGAGCATAAGCATATTTGAGATACTTCAATCCATTGTAGATACTATATCCTTCTTAATGTTCAGATTGTCCCATCTTTGGCCAGTGAAGGCCTGTTCAAGCTGGATGTGATCTTAATTTGTCTTTGGTAGCTTCCTTTCTCCCTGTTAGACGAAATGTTCTGGACTTAACTTGTGTATTTCCTGTCCCATACGGGGAATCAACTGTTTCTCCTAGGACAGGTCAGTTCAGTTCAGTTGCTCAGTCTTGTTCAGCTCTTTGCAACACCATGAACCGCAGCACGCCAGGCCTCCCTGTCCATCATCAACTGCTGGAGTCTACCCAAACCCATGTCCATTGAGTCATTGATGCCATCCAACCATCTCATCCTCTGTCATCCCCTTCTCCTCCTGCCCTCAATCTTTCCCAGCATCATGGTCTTTTCCAGTGAGTCAGCTCTTCGCATCAGGTGGCCAAAGTATTAGAGTTTTGGCTTCAACATAAGTCCTTCCAATGAACACCCAGGACTGATCTCCTTTAGGATGGACTGATTGGATCTCCTTGCTGTCCAAGGAACTCTCAAGAGTCTTCTCCAACACCACAGTTCAAAAACATCAATTCTTCTCCACTCAGCTTTCTCTATAGTCCAACTCTCACATGCATACATGACCACTGGAAAAACCATAGCCAGGACATCTGATGTCTTTTAATGGGAAATGATATTTAATCTGGGCTTCAGGAAGTATCCATTGGTTTTACATTGGCTATTGTTTTTAGGACTTTTCAGTGAAGAGACTAGAAAAACCATGGTTCAGAAGAACCATGTTTCATGTTCAGAATGACCTTCTCAACTCTTAGATTGTAAATTACATATTTTGTTGTCTTCTGCACTTTAATATTTTAACTTTTTGATCCATCAGTAATTTAGTTTCTGTGTAAAGTAAAGTATGATTGTTGTTTTCCAAATGACTAATATTTGACTAGTTCATTTTTCCCTTAGGTATTTGAATGGCCACCTTTGATATGTACTTAATTTCTGTAGGGCTTCCCTGGTGGCGCAGAGGTTAAAGCGTCTGCCTGCAATGTGGGAGACCTGGGTTCGATCCCTGGTTCGGGAAGATCCCCTGGAGAAGGAAATGGCACCCCACTCCAGTATTCTTGCCTGGAGAATCCCATGGTCGGAGGAGCTTGGTGGGCTACAGTCCACAGGTCGCAAAGAGTCGGACACGACTGAGCGACTTCACTTTCACTTTAATTTCTGTATGCTTTTTCTGTTTCTGAATTACTTGTTATCCCAGTGGTCTCTGTCCTTATCATAGTGTCACTTTCAATTTTGATGTTGGATGGCAAATTCCTCCTAATTTCCCTTTTCAGTGTTTTTTCATTTTTTCAAGCACTTACCTTGTATCAGACACTGTTAATTTTCAAAATTAAAGTGATATATAAATCAGACTTGGTACCTACACAGATATTTAGCCTGTTTGCAAATGAACTTTAGAATTTCCAGAGATTCCCCCAGNCAGGGAAGTATGTTGGGATTTTTATTTTATTGCTTTTAATGAATGGCTATTTTTTTTTTGTTTTTAGGTAGTGAATATTTTTTCAATGTTGATTTTTTTTTTTCCTTAGGAAAAAAAAAGTATCATTCCATGGTATTATAGTCTTTTTCAACCCAGTAGAGCTTTAATATTTGTTCCCATAAATTCTGCAACTTTTGTAATTTTATTGCTAGTCATAGTTCTTATTTCTTGTTATCCATAAATGATCTTAACTTCCAAATATTTTTAACTGGTGGTTGTTTTTTATATTTATGCCTTAGTTAGTGCTCTCATCCAATTATAATATCTACTGTTTCCAGAACAGCTATATAATCAGTTCAGTTCCGTCACTCAGTCTTGTCTGACGCTTTGCAACCCAATGAATCACAGCATGCCAGGCCTCCCTGTCCATCACCAAGTCCTGGAGTTTACCCAAACTCATGTCCATCGAGTCTCTGATTCCATCCAGCCATCTCATCCTCTGTCTTCAGTATCCTGTCATTTTGCCTTTTCATACTGTTCATGGGGTTTTCCAGGCAAGAATACTGAAGTGGTTTACCATTCCCTTCTCTAGTGGACCACATCCTGTCAGACCTCTCCACCATGACCCGTCCGTCTTGGGTGGCCCCACACAGCATGGCTTAGTTTCATTGAGTTAGATAAGGCTGTGGTCCATGTGAGCTATATAATAGTAGTGGTAATATTTATCTTATTTCTTCAAAAAAATTCATAGACTTTTTAAAAAATTTTATTTGTAATTGAAGGATAGTGTTGCTCATTCAATCGTGTTTGACTCTTTGTGACCCCGTGGACTGTAGCTTACCAGCCTCCTCTGTCCATGGCATTGTCCAGGCAACAATACTGGAGTGGGGAGCCATTCCCATCTCCAGGGGATCTTCCTGACCCAGCAATTAAACCCAGGTCTCCCACGCTGCAGGCAGATTCTTTGCTGTCTGAGCCACTGGGGAAGCCCAATTGAAGGATGGTTGGTTTACAGTATTGTGTTGGTTTCTGCCACACAGCAGCACAAATCAGCCATAGCTATACATATGTCCTCTCCCTCTGGAGCCTCCCTCCCACCTCCCACCTCATCCTACCCCCTAGATTGTCACAGAGTCCCAGTTTGAGTTCCCTGAGTCATATAAGAAACTCCCACTAGCTATCTATTTTACATATGGTAGTGCGTATGTTCCCATGCAGTTCTCTCCATTCGTCCCATCGTTTCCTTCCCCCTCTCCTTGTCCATAAGTCTGTTCTTTATGTCTGCATCTTCATTGCTGCCCTGAAAATAGGTTTATCAGTACCATCTTTCTAGATTCCATATATATGCGTTAATATACAATATTTGATTTTCTCTTTCTGTCTAAACTTCACTCTGTATAATAAACAGGCTCTAGGTTCATCCCCTTCCCCTTAACACTGACCCAAACATATTCCTTTTTATGGCTGAGTGATATTCTGGTGTGTGTGTGTGTGTGTGTGTGTGTGTGTGTTTACACATATACCACAGCTTCCATGTGTGCGTGTGTGTGTGCGTGTGTGCGTGTGTGTGTGTGTACACATATACCACAGCTTCCATGTCCTAGCTATTGTAAATAGTGCTGCAGTGAAAACTGAGTGTGTCTTTTTCAGTTATGGTTTTCTCAGGGTATATATGCCAAATAGTGGGATTGTTGGGTCGTATCATAGTTTTATTGCTAGTTTTTTTAAGGAATCTCTGTACTGAATAGACTGTTTTTTAAAGCAGTTCTAGGTTTATAGAAATGTTGAACCTATAGTGCAAGTTTTCTCATATACTTTCTCTTCCTTGCACAGTTTCCCCTAATATTAGCATCTTGAATTAGTGTAGTATATGTGTTATGATTGATGACTAGAACTAACTTAAGTCCATAGTTGCCATTAAGGTTCACTCTTTGTGTTATATATACACTTCTCTGGATTTTGACCATGTGTATCATTTATCTACAGTTGGTGTCATACAGAATATTATTACCACTCTGAAAATCTTCTGTGCTTCATGTATTCATTTCTCCTCACTGCCTCCCTTTCTAACCCCTACTAAATACTGATTTTTTTTTTTTTACTATCTCTGTATAGTTTTGCCTTTTCCAGACTGTCATGTAATTGGAATCATACAATATGTAGCCTTCTCGGATTGACTTTCTTCACTTAGCAATAAGTATCTAAGGTTCTTCCATGCCTTTTGTGGCTTGATCACTTATTTTTATTGCTGAATGATACTACATTGTATGGATATACCATTTGCTTACCCATTCAACTATAGAAGGACATTTAGGTTGCTCTGGGTTTTGGACAATTATAAATAAAGCCACTATAAACACTTGTATGCAGGTTTTGTGTGGACATACTTTGTCAAATAATTTGGGCAAATATTTAGGATTTCATTTGCTCGATCGGCTGGTAATACTATGTTTAACATTGTAAGATACTACCAAACTGTTCTCCAAAGTGGCTGTGCCGTTTTGCATTTCACCAATAATGAAGGAGAGTTCTGTTGCTCCGTATCCTCACCAGCATTTGATACGGTCAGCTTTTTTGATTTTAGCCATTCTATATCTCATTTTAATTTGTATTACATTAGTGACAAAAGATGTTGAGTATTTATACTTATTTACAATTTGTATATTCTTTTTGGTGGTGTGCCTGTTTAGATTTTTTATTCAGTTTTTAATTGGGCTGTTCACCAAGTTTTTAGTAATCCATTGCTATTAAATTTTGTCAGATGCTTTTTCTATATCTGTGATATAATTATACAATTTTTCTTCCTTAGACTTTTGGTGTGGTTGATTAGATTACTTAAATTTTGAATATTGAACCAGCATGTCAAACCTGGAATAAATAAATATTTTTTTTCCAGCTTTCCTTAAGATACTTATTCAGGGCTTCTCTTGCGGCTCAGCTGGTAAAGAATCCACCTGCAGTATGGGAGACCTGGCTTCAATCCCTGGATTGGGAAGTTTCCCTGGAGAAGGGAAAGGCTACCTACTCCAGTATTCTTGCCTGGAGAATTCCATGGACTGTATAGTCTATGGGGTTCCAAAGAGTCGGACTTGACTTAGTGACTTTCACTTTCACTAACAGTTAGCCTCAATGGCTTAGCGAAGGAGTAATGCAGGGTAGGGGGCCACACTGACAAAGTGAATCACTCATTTCATTCATTTTTGATTAGTGTATTGTTCTTTTTATACATTGCTTGCTTTGATTTGTGATTGTTTTTCACATTTGTGTTCATGAGAGATACTAGTCTGTAGTTTTCCTGTGTTTGTGTGATTTTACTACTACAGTAATTCTAGCCTTATAGAATGATTTAGGAAGTATTCACTCCACTTCCATTTTCTTGTAGGGATCCTTTCTACCTTAAATGTTTGGTAGAATACACCAGTGAAAGCATCTAGGTCTAGTGCTTTTTCTTTGTCTTTGGAAGGTTATTAATTCAATTTCTTTCAGATTATCTGCTAATCCTTGTGGAGTTTTGGCAGATTCTGTCTTTTTTTTGTTCCACTTCATCTAAGTATCAAATTTGTGGCATAAAAATTATTTATAATATTCCTTTATTATCCTTTTTATCAGGGGTCCTCAACCTCAGAGCGAAAGACTGGTACTGGTCTGTGGCCTGTTAAGAACCAAGCCACACAGGCCGCACAGTAGGTGGCAAGTGACAGGGCAGCAAGTGAAGCTTCACCTGTGCTTACAGCTGCTCCAGTCGCTTGCATTACTGCCTGAGTTCCACTTCTGTTCATCGAGTTCAATAAATGTAATTTGCTTGAGTAATCTCAATACCTTCCCCAGTTCGTGGAAAAGTTGTCTTCCACTGAACTAGTCTTTAGTGCCAAAAAGGTTGGGGACTGCTGTTTTTAATACCTGTGGGCTCAGTAGCTATAGCCCCTCAGCCCCCTTTGATCTGGTATTAGTAATCTGTATTTTCTTTGACATATTTTCTTGCTTAAGCTGGCTAGAGGTTTATCTTTTCCAGCTTTTGGTTTTGTTGATTTTCTTTCTTGATTGTCCATTTTCCTTTAATAGATTTTTGCTCTGATTTTTGTTCTTTTCTTTTGTTTGCTTTGAGTTTACATTGCTCTTCTTTTTCTAGTTTCCTAAGATGGAAGTTTAGATTATTGATTTTAGATGGTCTTTTCTAATACATACATTTAATGCTATAACTTTTCTCTGTATACTGTATTAGCTGTAGCCCACAAATTTAGATAAGTTGTATTTTCATTTTCAATTAGAGTGTTTTAGAAGTTTGTTGCTTGGTCTCCAGATATTTTGAGACAGTTCAGCTCTCTCTTTGTTAGTGGTTTCTAGTTTAATTCCATTGAGATCTTAAAGCTTATTTTATGCTATTTGTATTATTTTAAATTTGTTAAGGTATGTTTTATATGGTCTGTTTTGGTGAATGTTCCTTTAAGCATGAGAAAAATGTGTTTTCTGCTATTATCGAATGAAGTCTTATATAAATGTCAATTAAATCCAATTGATTGATGGTGCTGTGTAGTTCAACTATATCCTTACTGATATTCTGCCTGCTCGAATTACCAGTTACAGGTTAGAGGTGTGCTGAAGTCTCCAAATATAATGGTGGATTTTTCTATTCCTCCTTGCAGTTCTATCAGATTGTGCCTCATATTTTGATGCCTTGTGTTAGAATTATATACCTTAAGAATTGTCTTTGTGAAGAACTGACATGTTTATCATTCTGTAATAATGTCCCTCATAGTATCCTTGCTCTCAGGTCTGTTTTTATTAAATTAATGTAATCCAGTTTTCTTTTCATTAGTGTTAGCATGGTATATATTTCTCCTTCCCTTTACTTTTAGTCTGTGCCTTTTCATTTAACCACACATTGTTTTATATTTACTTTGCCAGTCTTTGTCTCATAATTAATATATTTAGACCAGTCATATTTAAAATGATTATTGATAAATTGTATTAA
>SJYQ01095404.1:147533-173455 GCA_006410935.1 Redunca redunca | reverse complement strand
TATGCAGGTCAGGAAGCAACAGTTAGAACTGGACATGGAACAACAGACTGGTTCCAAATAAGAAAAGGAGTGCATCAAGGCTGTATATTGTCACCCTGCTTATTTAACTTATATGTAGAATACATCATGAGAAATGCTTGGTTGGAAGAAACACAAGCTGGACTCAAGATTGCCGGGAGAAATATCAATAAGCTCAGATATGCAGATGACACCACCCTTATGGCAGTAAGTGAAGAAGAACTAAAAAGCCTCTTGATGAAAGTGAAAGAGGAGAGTGAAAAACTTGGCTTAAAGCTCAACATTCAGAAAACTAAGATCATCGCATCTGGTCCCATCACTTTATGGGAAATAGGGAAACAGTGGAAACAGTGTCAGACTTTATTTTTTTGAGCTCCAAAATCACTGTAGATGGAGACTGCAGCCATGAAATTAAAAGACTCTTACTCCTTGGAAGAAAAGTTATGACCAACCTAGATAGCATATTCAAAAGCATATTACTTCGCTAACAAAGGTCCATCTAGTCAAGGCTATGGTTTTTCAAGTGGGCATGTACGGATGTTGGAGTTGGACTGTGAAGAAAGCTGAGTTCCAAAGAATTGATGCTTTTGAACTGTAGTGTTGGAGAAGACTCTTGAGAGTCCCTGGGACTGCAAGGAGATCCAACCAGTCCATTTTGAAGGAGATTAGTCCTGGGTGTTCTTTGGAAGGAATGATGCTAAAGCTGAAACTCCAGTACTTTGACCACCTCATGCGAAGAGTTGACTCTATGGAAAAGACTCTGATGCTCGGAGGGTTGAGGGCAGTAGGAGAAGGGGACAACAGAGGATCAGATGGCTGGATGGCATCACTGACTCAATGGACGTGAGTCTTAGTGAACTCTGGTAGTTTGTGATGGACAGGGAGGCCTGGCGTGCTGCGATTCATGGGGTCGCAAAGAGTCAGACACGACTGAGCGACTGAACTGAACTGAAAGTAATAGAAAAAGTATACTTCATCTACTTCAGTTATGTTTACATGATGCCTAAGAAAGTGTTTGATGGTAGGAAAAATGATATTAGTAATCATAGTATCAGTTCACTTCAGTCAGTCAGTCATGTCTAAATCTGTGTGACCCCGTGAATCACAGCATCCCAGGCCTCCATGTCCATTGCCAACTCCTGGAGTTCATCCAAATTCATGTGGATTGAGTCAGTGATGCCATCCAGCCATCCCATCCTCTGTCGTCCTTGTCCTGCCCCCAATCCCTCCCAGCATCAGTGTCTTTTCCAGTGGGTCAACTGTTCGCATGAGGTGCCCAAAGTATTTACTAATAACGTCATGGTTTTTTGCTCTTAAAAGTTCTGGTAGTAAATGTTTTAGCCTCAAGTGTTTGCTTAGGGGAGTTAAAATCAGAAATCTTGCACCTAGTAGCCTTATTGAATAACTTGTTCAGGCGAACCAAACAGCTTTTCACTAGGATAAAGGAAAAAAAGAATTTGGCTGAAAGGGATTTCAGTGAAAGAATAAAGGCTAATCCTGAGCTTTAGCTGTGACTATTTGAGTAATGAGCAGGAGATTAGGCAATATAAATTGTGTTGATGATGTAATTGAAAATAATATATATATACCTTTGAAAGATGGGCAGTGACTGAGAAAAAGTGTTGGATATATTTAGTATAATAAATGTACTAGGTATTAAATTTGGTATCACTTTGCCAGATACTGTAAATCTAATTTCTATATTTTGAGAAAGTAACAGGATCCAAAAAAAAGTGTTTCTACTGTTTTTAGTTGGAGTTGCATTTATATTGTTATACTTTAGTATAAGATTCAGGAGAAACAGAAGGATAGAAAATGCAAAAGAAGGGATAGTTTATTGAGAAACAAAATAGAATTCAGTATGTAAGTGAAGGAATTAACCCTGGACACAGTGGCTCCTTCTGGCTATTATCCAAAGGAAGGAAAAATGATGAATGACAGAAGATGTAATATAAAGAAAAAGGAAGTTAAGGAAGCTCTAACAGAGTAACAAATTCTTTCAGTAATAGCCTGTCCCCCCACCCAGAGATGTAAAAATCACTTAATTCACAAAGTGACACGAATGCAGGTGAAGATGAGCTCTAATAAGACTGGAGTTCAGTGTTTAACAAAAGGTGAAAAGTTTGGAGCAGTCTCTGTGGGGAGTGGTTTTGGGTGCAGAAATTAATAAAACAACTTGTGAGTAATAGTTGATAATAGGGATCATTAACTTGGAGATAGACTAATGAACTTTTCTGAGCAAGGTATGACAGTGTTGAAATAGCTCGGGAACAGATCTCAGAGTACATAATTACCAAGATGGGAAAGGTTAAAATGAAAGCGGTTACCACTGCTACCACTGCAACTACTACTACTGATTATGGTGATAATAGCTCTCATTTATTGTTGGCGTACTATTTGCCAAATAATTTTACACATATCACCATATTTAATTTCTACAGCCCCCTTGAAAGCTAGAATAACAGGAAGTAAAACGAGCTTCGGAGTGAAGTTACTTGCTTAGTTCCTCTACCTGTGGTTCTTTGTCCCCAAAGTGTGTTTGGGGAGGAGGGGAGGCAACCTTCACATTGTACATGCCAGAAGTTGCATATTTATTACAACAGGTTTTCACAGATGGTGATAAAGCATCTTAAGGCCGGACATTCTTTTTATTTGTACAAAGGCATCATATAACCATACAATGGCAGTGGCATATAAAATTATATTAGTAACAGACCCAGTCTTAGACTCACAGACATAGAAAACAAACTGGTTATGGAACGGGAAAGGAGGTGGGGCACGGATAAATTAGGAGTCTGGAGTTAACAGATATAGCTTACTATATATAAATTAGACAAATAGCAAGGTCTTATTATATTCAGTGAAAGTGAAAGTCAGTCATGTCCGACTCTTTGCAACCCCATGGACTGTAGCCTACCAGGCTTCTCCATCCATGGGATTCTCCAGGCAAGAGTACCGGAGTGGGTTGCTATTTCCTTCCCGTGGGCATCTTCCCAATCCAGGGATCAAACCTGGATCCCTCTCATTGCAGGCAGATTCTTTATAACTATTGTTTTGTACTTTTTGACTTCCTTCACCTATTTTATACCCTGCCCCCCATCTCCTGCCTCTGACAACCACCAGTCTCTTCTCTGTACCTGTGACCTTAGTGGGAGGGTTTGGTTTTTGGTTGTTTTTTTTTTCACCTTCCACGTATTAAATGAGTTCATATGATACTTGTCTTTCTTGGTTTGACATATTTCACTTAGCATGATTCCCTTGAGGCTATCCAGATTACAGATGGCAAAATTTTCTCCTTTCTTCATGGCAGTATAATATTTCTCTCTTTGTGTACCACATTTTCTTTCCATTCATCTGTTGATGGACCCATTGTTCAGTCACTAAGTCATGTTCAACTCTTTGCAAACCCATGGACTGCAGCACACCAGGCTTCCCTGTCATTCACTTCTCCCAGAGTTTGCTCAAATTCATGTCCATTGAGTCGATCATGCCATCCAGCCATCTCATCCTCTCTTGCCCCCTTCTCCTCCTGCCCTCAATCTTTCCCAGCATCAGGGTCTTTTCCAATGAGTCAGCTCTTCACGTCAGGTGAACCAAAGTATTGGAGCTTCAGTTTTACCATCAGTGAATATTCAGGGTTGACTTCCCTTAGAATGGACTGATTTGATCTTTTTGCAGTTGAAGGGACTCTCAAGAGTCTTCTCCAGAACCACAGTTCGAAAGCATCAGTTCTTCAGTGCTCAGCCTTCTTTATGGCCCAATCTCTACATGACTATTGGAAAAACCATAGCTTTGACTATACGGATCTTTGTCAGCAAAGTGATATCTATGTTTTTAATGCACTGTTTAGGCTTGTCATGGATACTTAGGTTGTTTCTGTATCTTGGCTTTTGTAAATAATGCTACAGTGAACATGAGGGTGTACATGTCTTTTGAAGTTAGTTTTTTCATTTATTTGGTAAATATCCAGAGTGGGAATTGCTGGATCATATGGTAGTTCTATCTTTAATATTTTGAGAAGTCTCTATATTGTTTTTCACAGTAGCCACCCCAGTTTACATTCTCACTAAGGGTGCACAGGGACAGGGGTTTTGTTTTTCTCCATATCCTCACCAACACTTCTTCTTTCTTGTGTATTTGATAGTAGTCTTCGTAACATATGTGAGGTAACATCTCACTGTGGTTTTGGTATTGATTTCTTCACGTACCTGTATGTCTTCTTTGGAAAAGTGTCTTAATTAGAACCTCTACCCATTTTAAAATTTTGGGATTTTTGCTGCTGAGCTGTATGCGTTCCTTATGTACTTTGGATGTTAACCCCTCATGAGATATATGATTTGTAAATATTTTCTCCCATTCAGTACATTGTCCTTTTACTTTGTTGATTGTTTCCATTGCTTTCACAGATGCTTTTTAGTTTGATGTGGTCCCACTTATTTATTTTTGCTTATTTTTGTTTATTGTTGCCTTTGTTTTTGGTATCAGTATCAAATCTGCAAAAATCATTGCTGAAGCCTGTGTTCAGCAACTTAACACTTCTGTTTTCTTCTAGGACTTTTATGATTTCATTCCTTACATTCCGGTCTTAACCCATTCTGAATTAATTTTGGTTTTGTATGGTATAAAAGAGTAGCTGAGTTTCTCTTTTTTTTTGGAAAAGACTTTGATGCTGGGAGGGATTGGGGGCAGAAGAAGAAGGGGACGACAGAGGATGAGATGGCTGGATGGCATCACTGACTCGATGGACATGAGTCTGAGTGAACTCCAGGAGTTGGTGATGGACAGGGAGGCTGGTGTGCTACGATTCATGGGGTCGCAAAGAGTTGGAAACAACTGAACGACTGAACTGAACTGATGCATTGTTACCAACATTTCTGATTGAAGGCACTGTTTTCTATTATATATTTTTTACTTCTTTATATAAATTAATTGATTATATATCCATGAATTTATTTCTGGGCTCTCTGTTCTGTGTCTCTGTTTTTATGGAGATACCATACTGTTTTGATTACTATAGCTTTGTAATATAGTTTGAAATTAGGGCACATGATGCCTCCAAATTTTCATGTTTCTCAGGATTGCTTTAGCTTTTGGGGATCTTTTGTGATTGTGTACAAATGTTAGGATTAATTGTTCTATTTCTGTCAGAAATGCCGTTGGAATTTTGGTAGGGAATGCATTTACTCTGTAGATTGCTTTGGGTAGTATGTCACTTTCAACTGTATTAATTCTTTGAATCCATGATAGTTTTATAATAAAAGTATCAGAAATTATTTATATAGATGAATTATTTATATAGGTGGAATGAAATATGTCAGTTACAATGGTTTTTAACATCATCTTTTATACTTAAGTATTCAATTCTTTTGATTAAAATTTATTTTTAAATGCCTATCATTTATTTCCTGAAGAAATATTAATTTGAAATATTACATTTGTGCTCCACATCAGAAGTTGGCTCAAATATAGACATGTTTATCTGACATCCATAAAAAATTCAATTCTGAGAGAGTTCTGCTATAAACTTTACTAAAGATATTGACTATATAAATATTTGAGTTAGTAGTTAGTAATTGAAGTCTTTTAATGTAGTTTTTGCTGTCTGGATTCCAGTATTCTCTCATTGCCATATATTCTATTTAACAAGGGAGTAGTACAGTATCTGATTTTCTTCAGATTTCTGTCCTTGGCCAGATATACCCAGGTATTTGTATTATTAAACCTCAAGGTCTGTAACTGAATAAGGTATGATGTTGGAGAAACGAGAGACATGACTTCTTAAACGTGGAAGGACATACAAAATGTGAATTCAACTTAAGAGCCAGACTCACCAAAGTTTATAGCATTTAAATTTTTAGATTGAATATGCTGGAGTTTATTATATGTGATATGAAATCTGGTAAATGCTTGAGCAGCTTCTAAAAGTACAACAGAGCATGGTATTTGTTTATAAGATTATGTTCTGTTATGTTTTCAAATGAAATTTTATCTACGTTCAAGAGATTCTTAACTGACTTTCGTTGAAGTTAGGGAAATGAGAGTGAAATATTAAGCTTATATCTAATTACCAGAAGTGTTCAGAATTTTAAAAATATTATTTGAAATGATATTTATTTGTACTGTTTTGCTCATTATGTGTTCTGGAGCTTTTGTATTAAGAGAGCAGGTTTTCTATTTTAAAGGACATATCTAAATGTTAGAACATTTCTACTACTTTTATTTTTTGTAGGTGGTTTCAGACCCCCTCACAGGTTTTCTACCATGCAGCAACTGAACATGGAGGAAAAGACGTATATCCAGGGCAGTGTCTTTGGGAAGGTTGTGAGCCTTTTCAACGACAGAGGTTTTCTTTCATCACTCACTTACAGGTACACTTTCCTAATACTATTTGATTTTTAACTCATTTGGTTGCATTAGAGATCTTGCTGCTTATGTTTTTTACTTCTGTTTTCTTAAAAAGGACAAGCACTGTTCAAAGGATGCCCTGCTTGCAGGATTAAAACAAGATGAACCAGGACAAGCAGGAAGTCAAAAATCTTCTACCAAGTAAGGAACATGAGTTTACTTCCTGTTGTGCATTTAAATAAAAGACAAATCAGGAAACTAGGCAAAATAGCAATAAAAGGCAATTCAGCATGTCAGGAGACAGGAAACCTGGGTTGTAGTCCAGCTATGTATGTGACCCTGTTCAAAGTGCATAAGTGCCCTAGGAATCACATTTTATATTGGCTGGACCACAAGGTGTATAAGTACCTTATAGCTCTAATATTTTGATTCCACTTTGTAGACAAGTCATTTGGTAGTAATGGCAGATGATCTATGAGAAATGCTTTGTAGGTTGGAAATAAATATATGGTTCTGTGTCCTTTGGGAGAGGAGTTGAACATGTACTTGATAATGGCAGAGAGATATATTCCTACAACTACTCCTGAGGAGAGGCTAAAGTGGCATGTGATGTTCCAATATAAAATGTATATGTCGCATTTACTATTTGTTATTCATTTACCTTTTACTTCCATGAACACTTAATAATAACTTGTAGTCAAGTGCTGAGTTGGCTGGATTCCTATAAGGTTCTTATTAGATTTACATAGTATTTCCAATTTTATAGTTTCCAGCTGAGGCCTTTAATTCTAAATAATAGAGTCAGCCCTCCAGATCTTCAGGTTCAGCATCTGAGGATTCAACCAACCAGGGATCAAAAATATTTGAAAAAACTTTTTTTCAGGAAATTCTAAAAAGCAATTTTGAATTTGCCATGTACTAGCAACCGTTTACCTATCATTTGCATTGTACTGAGTATATAAGTAGTCTGAATGATTTAAAACACACAAGAGGATGTGTGTAGGTTATATGCAAATACTGTCATCGCTTGGTATCTGTCTGGGATTTGGTATCCTCTGGGCGTCCTGGAACCAGTCTCCCATGAATGCCAAGGGATAGTTGTATTTTAATTATTATAATATAAAGATAAATTAATTTGTCAACATTTGTTGAGATATTGCTGTGTACTGAACATTATGCCAAACATGGTTTAGTCTAACTTCAGAGAGCTGAAATTCTAGACGGAACTACAAGGGTGGGAACACCAGAAGCTGCTTACATACTTTATTCATCCCATTATTTTTTATTCTCTCCATTACTATTCATTCCCCAGCTAGGCACTAAAATATGACACTAAAATACATGACCAAGATATGTTTTGCTGTTCTCAAGTCTGGAGATACAATGAGAGATATAGATGATTCTTATTAAATGGCATCAGATGCACAGGACACTGTGAAAGCCCACCTATACCAATGTAGGAGACCATAGAAGGCTTTCCAATAGAAAGTGAATCCATACTGAGATCTATAGAATGAGGCTTTCATAAGCCATAAACATGAGTTTGAATTTTACCTCAAAGCAGTGGAAAGTCACTTTTCTGCCAAATACTTTTTTCACTGTACAGTTGACCCATGAACAACACAGGTATCAACTGGGAGGATCTGCTAAGAGGTGGATATTTGCCACAGTAAATACTGTGGTGCTGCACCATCTCTGGTTGGTTGAATCCATAGATATGGAACTGAAGGTATGGGGGTTCAAGTGTAAAGTTATATGCATATTTTTGACTACAGGGAGAGTGGGTACCCAAACTCCCATGTTGTTCAAGGGTGAACTGTATTTAATTTGTATTTATTAATGTAGCTTTCAGCCTCCCTGGTGGCTCAGATGGTAAAGAATCTGTCTCCAATGCAAGAGACCTGGGTTCAATCCCTGAGTTGGGAAGATCCCCTGGAGAAGGAAATGGCAACCCACTCCAGTATCCTAGCCTGGTGAATCCCATGGACAGAGGTGTCTGGTGGGCTCCAGTTCATGGGGTCACAAAGAATCGGACATGACTGAGTGACTTTCACTTCACTTCTATGTAGCTTATAATAGTATGCTGCAATATGTTTGATTTTGTTCAAATTTGGAGGGTTATTTTGGTATATCCGTTATAATAAAAAATCTTTGTCATTTATACATAAAATCAATAATAATTTTTATCTGTGTCGATTCATAGATCTTTATCTAGAGAAATCTATATGTAGATATAGACGAAAACTAGCTTACAATTTAGAGATTGCTTTTATGTTAACTTAATATTCAGAATTAGTTTACTCATGTAAAAAAATGCCAGAAATATCCCCACTTTACAGATGTGAAACCTGAAGCACAAAGGGGCAAATTGAATGGTTCAGAGTCATGCAGCCAGTGAGGGGCAGAAACAGGACTTTCTCCCTGGGAGCCAGTTCTCTCACCACTGTTGCCTCAGCAGAACACAGCAGAGACTGATGCGGTTTTTCTGTGTGGCAAAAGAAACCTAGAGTAGTTTGAATCTGATTTTTATAAAATCTGTCTCTGCAGTCCCTCCATCTTTGCTAAAGGACAACAGAGCTATACTGAAATGATTGATTGAAATTGGTTAATAAAAAATTCTATAAGATAGTAATAGTTTGAAATGTAGTTAGCGTAATTTCATGTTATTATCGTATTGGGTTATCTTTTCCTGGGTGACCTATACATATACCAGTACACTCTTAGGAGATATATTTTACTTGTAGGTACCATTTAGCAAAACTTATTTGCAGCTCAACTTGTAGACTATTCTTTGTTAACATCTTTACATTGCATTCAAAGATGTGAACTCAACTTTTAAGCTATGTTGTATTTATATATATATGAGTTGTACTAGGACATCTGTTGTTTGCTTTAAAGTTGATAGATTGCAAATAAAAGACCACGAACCCTTTTGCCTCAGTTGGCACAAAGAGTAAGTATTACTGCTGGGCCACCAGAGCTTTTACTCACCCTGTGTCTACTTCGATAACCACGTTCAGGTTTGGCAGGTTGGTCATTTGTTGTCAGTCTGCCTGAATTGTCATGTTAACAGTCTCTTCCTCTCCCTGGTATATTTAGGCAGCCAGCTGTAGGGGGCACAAGCTCAACTCCTAGAGCACAAAAGGCCATTGTGAATCATCCCAGTGCTGCCCTTATGGCTCTAAGGAGAGGATCAAGAAATCTCGTCTTCCGAGATTTTACAGTAAGTAAGCCTTGGAAGCCTTAACTGTGAAGGTGTGAACACTGTATGATTTAGATCTTTATTCTTTTTCTTTTCTTTTCCTTTTTAAGGATGAAAAAGAGGGACCAATAACTAAACACATCCGACTAACAGCTGCCTTAATATTAAAAAACATTGGTAAATATTCAGAATGTGGTCGCAGGTGAGTAATCTGTTTTCTGTAGTCAGAGTGAATTTATATTTTACTGTTACCTGTAAGTTAATAAGGTTAGATATCTGCATTGTATTCACTATTTTTCTCATCAATTTTTGGATATGTCCAAAAGCTTATATCAAAGTAGACCGTCATAGATTCATAAAAGCCACAAAAGTGGAAGTTGAAACAGGTGTTACTGAACTTGTTTAAGTTAAATTTCTTGTTCGTCATAGCATTTAGAGGAAAAAGTAGGTCTACCAAAGAAAACTTGGGAGTTTACTAGGAGGTAAAAGGAATTGGTTACTTGAATCATGTGGAATTAGAATGGAATTCAGTTTGATAATTGCCGTTTTAATGAAACTGTCAAAGTCATAGATATCCTAAGATTCTTGGACTTACGAGAAAACTTCGTATTTTATAAATCAATGGAAACTGGAAACAACTCTAACTCTTGAGAAAGCAAATGTAGATTTGTCTCCTTTGAACCTTGAAAATAATCTTTTCGTATTCTTCCTCCATCTTGAGCTGACTCAGCTTGGGCTCGTTAGTTGGGAAGTTGTGCTTTAATGCATCTTGCCTCCCAGACAGTGCTTTTCACTCCTGCTTGTTCTCTTCCCACATGCTGTTAATCGAATCTGCCTTGGTTCCCCTCCTCCTGTTTTACCTTGTGTTGGCTCTTAATAATATTTCTTGTAGTTACATTCCAACTGGACTTTATGAGCATAAAAACAGAGGCATCGATTATAAAAAAGCAGTTATTTTATACCAAACTTTAAAACTTAGGTAAATTTAAAGTGAATAAAACTTAAGTTTAGAAAAAGTGTTTGCAATAACGAAAGTTACTATATTTCATGAATCAAGTATTCCCACAGAGGAATAAGAAAAATTCTTAACATTCAAATTAAAAATAAAGTTTTTTTAGAAAAAGAAATAAGAAGGTTTTGTCACTAGCATCTCCCAATTGCATTTATAGTATCATTTCTTCCTTCCTTTCTCACTATATTTCTCTTCCTACTCCTTTTTTTGCTGCATATCAATTTTAGCCAAATTAAACCACATGCAGATTCCAACCACCCTAGATGTCTTTGATGTAACACTTTTGTATCTTCCCTGGGTTGCGGCCCATTGAGCATCTGCAAGCCTTCCCTGATCCAGCTCAGATGCCGGCGTCTGTGTGCTGCCTTTCCTGTGCTTTCCTTCCTCATTGAGTCTGTGTGTATAGCGTTTCTGCTTTATAACATTTCATCTTACTGTTTTGTAAGTAGTTTTTTATATGGCTTTCCACCCTACTGTATCTCTCAGATCTAATCTCTTGATTCTATTTGTCACTTCCACTCTATAATCATAAGGGATTTGATTTAGGCCACACCTGAATGGCCTAGTGGTTTCCTGTACTTTCTTCAATTTAAGTGTGCATTTTGCAATAAGAAGCTCATGATCTGAGCCACAGTCGGTTCCGGCTCTTGTTTTTGCTGACTGTATAGAGCTTCTCCATCTTCAGTATTGACCATCTGGTGACGTCCATATGTAGAGTCATCTCTTGTGTTGTTGGAAGAGGCTGTTTGCTATGATCAGTGGTACATTCTCTTGGCAAAACTCTGTTAGTCTTGGCCCTGCTTCATTTTGTATTCCAAGGCCAAACTTTCCTATTAACTCCAGGTATCTCTTAACTTCCTACTTTTGCATTCCAGTCCCTTATGATAAAGTGGACATCTTTGTTTGGTGTTAGTTCTAGGTCTTTTAGGTCTTCATAGAACTGTTCAACTTCATCTTTGGCATTAGCGGTTGGGGCATAGGCGTGGATTAATGTGATGTTGAATGGATTGCCTGGGAAAGGAACTGAGATCATCCTGTCATTTTTGAGACTGCACCCAAGTACTACATTTTGGACTCTTGTTGATTATGGTAATTAATAGTAATTATGGAGTAATTAAGAAATTACTCCATTTCTTGTAAGGGATTCTTGCCCACAGTAGTAGATATAATGGTCATCTGAATTAAATTCTCCCATTCCAGTCCATTTTAGTTCACTGATAGCTAAAATGTCTATGTTCACTCTCGCCACCTCTTGTTTGACCACATCCAGTTTATCTTAATTCATGGACCTAACATTCCAGGTTCCTAACAATAAGTTTCTTTGCAGCATTGGACTTGACTTTCACCACCAGAAACATCCACAACTGGTCATTGTTTTCACTTTGGCTCAGCCTCTTCTAAAGCTATTTCTCTACTCTTACCCAGTAGCATATTGGACGCCTACTGACTTGAGGGGCTCATCTCTAGTTTCGTGTCTCTTTACCTTTTCATATTGTTAATGGGGTTCTCAAGGCAAGAATACTGAAGGAGTTTGTCATTCCCCTCTCCAGCAGACCACGTTTTGTTAGAACTCTCCACCATGACCCAACCATCTAGGGTGGCCCTACATAGCATGGTAGATAAGAGTCATTAAGTTACATAAGGCATCCATGTGATCATTTTGGTTAGTTTTCTGTGATGTGGTTTTCATTCTGGAGGCCATAGGATTGCAATTCTTGCTTCTTCTGTTATGGAGGCAGTGACCAAAACCATCCCAAAGAAAAAGAAATGCAAGAAAGCAAAATGATTGTCTGAGGAGGCCCTGCAGTTAGCTGAGAAAAGAAAAGAAGCAAAAGGCAAAGAGAAAGAAGAGAAAGATATGCCCAACTGAATGCAGAGTTTCAAAGAATAATAGGGAGAGATAAGAAAGCCTTCTTAAGTGAACAGTGCAAAGAAATAGAGGAAAACAATAGAATGGGAACAACTAGAGATCTCTTCTAAAAGAGAGATAACCAAGAGAACATTTCATGCAAAGATGGTCTCAATAAAGGACAGAAATGGAATGGACCTAACAGAAGCAGAAGATATTAGGAAGAGGTGGCAAGAGTACAGAGAAGAACTGTATAAAAAGGATCTTAATGACTTGGATAACCACAATGGTGGGGTCACTCACCTAGCACCAGACATCGTGGAGTGTGAGGTCAGCTGGACCTTAGGAAGCATTGCTATGAACAAAGCTAGTGGAAGTGATGAATTCCACTGGAACTATTTTAAATCCTAAAAGATGATGCTGTTAATGTGCTGCACTCTGTATGCCAGCAGATTTGGAAAACTCAGCAGTGGCCACAGGACTGGAGAAGGTCAGTTTTCATTCCAATCCCAAAGAATGTTCAAACTACCATACAATTGTGCTCATTTCACATGCTAGCAAGATATTGCTCAAAATCCTTCAAGCAAGGCTTCAGCAGTATGTGAACAAAAAACTTCCAGATGTACAAGCTGGATTTAGAAAAGACAGAGGAACCAGAGATCAAATGCCAGTATCCACTGGATCATAGGAAAAACTAGAGAATTTCAGAAAAACATCTACTTTACTTCACTGACTATGTTAAATCCTTTGACCATGTGGGTCACAACAAACTGTGGAAAATTCTTGAAAAAAATGGGAATACTAGATCACCTTTCCTGCGTCCCAAGAAACCTGTATGCAGGTCAAGAAGTACCAGAACGAGACATGGAACAATGGACTGGTTTCAAATTGGAAAAGGAGTATGTCACAGCTATAGATTGTCACTCTGCTTATTTAACTTAAAGGCAGAGTACATTATGCGAAATGCCAGACTGG
Organism: Redunca redunca; assembly: GCA_006410935.1. Classification (NCBI taxonomy): domain Eukaryota; kingdom Metazoa; phylum Chordata; class Mammalia; order Artiodactyla; family Bovidae; genus Redunca; species Redunca redunca. The sequence continues at coordinate 160,054 of SJYQ01095404.1, read as the reverse complement.
ATGAAGTACAAGCTGGAATTAAGATTGTCAGTAGAGGTATCAACAGCCTCAAATATGTAGATGATACCACTCTAATGGCAGAAAGCAAAGAAGAACTAAAGAGCCTCTTGATGAAAGTAAAAGAGGAGAGTGGAGAAGCTGACTTAAAACTCAACATTCAAAAAACTTAAGATCATGGCATCTGGTCCCATCATTCATGGCAAATAGATGGGACCATCATTCATGGCAATAAGTGAAAACAATGAAAGGCTTTATGGTGCTGGGCTCCAGAATCATTGCCGACGGTGACTGCAGCCATGAAATTAAAAGACACTTGCTCCTGGAAAGAAAGGGACAAACCCAGACAGCATATTAAAAAGCAAGGATATCACTTTACTGATGAAGGTCCATATAGTCAAAGCTATGGCCTTTTCAGTAATCAGGTAGGGACATGAGAGTTGGACCATAAAGAAGGCTGATCACTGAAGAACTGATGCTTTTGAACTGTGGCACTGGAGAAGGCTCTTGAGAATCCCTTGAACAGCTAGGAGATCAAACCAGTTAATCCTAAAGGAAATCAGCCCTGAATATTCATTGGAAAGACTGATGCTGAAGCTAATGCTGCAGTGGTTTGGCAGTCAGATGCAAGGAACCAAATCATTGGAAAAGACCCTGATGCTGGGAAAGACTGAAGGCAGGAGGAGAAGGGGGTGGCAAAAAATGAGATGGTTGGATGGTATCACCAACTCAATGGAGATGAGTTTGAGCAAACTCCAGGAAATGGTGAAGAAAAGGGAAGCCTGACTTACTGCAGTCTATTGAGTTACAAAGAATCAGACACAACTTAGCAACTGAACAACAATGTCCCCTTATTGACCTAACTACAGGTTTTCTCTGAGGAATCTTTTAGCCTGCACACCTACAATACAGTGCCCAATACAGTAAGAGATCATTCCTACTTCCTCCTTATTCTTTAAGACTCAGCTCAGGTCACCCCTTCCTTTCCTGAATTTCTCTCACTACCCACCCTTGACCTAAGGTGCCGCCTCCAGATTGCATGTTATTATTTACATGATGAGATCTGTGAGAGTAGGAGCTGAACATTTATTTTGGTTTTTGTGTTCTTAGTGCCTAGCATAATGTTGGGAATATAATAGCGATTCAATAAATATTTTATTGATAGTTTTTCATAGAGTTCTGATCTGGAATTTGTGTGGACAATTGAAATTCTGAAAATAAATTTAAAACTTTTTCCTCACATTCAAGTTGCACATTCTTAGGTTTACAGCAAAGCCACTTTGGCTACATTTCATTATTGAACCAAAAGTTTTCATTTTACTGTTTTTGTTTTGTTGTTGATTTTGTTATTTTATTTAACTCTAAACCTTCCATATGTCTTTTGGCATCTTCATTTGCTATGATCCTAGAATAGTAGAAGGAAAAGTATTAAAGAAATCGATTAAATTCTTTCCATTCACTCTCCCAGTCTGGATTGAAATCTCCATATAGAATGTCTGTTGAATACCTCCAGGGATGAGAAGTTTTGGTAGAGCAGGCAGGCAGATTCTTTACCATATACAGGGAAGTCCCTGGAATACTGACAGAATCTGGCAAAACCCATGGAAGTAAGGATAGAATATAAGAAATCAGAAGATAATTCTCTGTTGATATATGGAATCTCTGGTGGAATATGTTACAAGATGTGATTTAAAAAAAAAACTAAAGCAAATTATATTTGCAATAAGAACCACAGGTCAACAGGAAGATACATGGAAATTTACTTTCATTTTATAGTACAGTACACTGAAGAGTATGAAATGTTCACATTTTTTAAAATTTGGAAAATTCAGAATCTGGTTGTTTGAATAATGTAAACTGTTTAAACACAGTTTATCTCCTTTCTGATTAAACTTGAGCTTTGGAGAATTGCAATATATTTCTCTTCTTTTGGATGTATTTATCTTTTATCTGTGTAATGCATGTTGTTGGTGTTCAGTTGCTAAGTCATTCTGACTCTTTGTGACCCCATAGATTGCAGCATGCCAGGCTCCTCTGTCCCCCACTATCTCCTGGAGTTTGCTCAAATTTATGTCTTTTGAGTTGGTGATGCTATCTAACCATCTTATTTAAAAATAAAATGATTTTTCTTCACTAATCATGAACGATCTGAAAAAAAATTGAACAGTTCTGTTTACAGTAAATCAGAAGAATAAAATATTTCATCATATTAACCAAGGAAGTAAAGACTTATACCATGAGAACTTTACATTGCTGAAAGAAATTAAAGAAAATGTATAGAAATGGTAAGACATCCTTTGTTCATCACTTAAAAGGCTTAATATTGGTAAAATGTCAGTAATACCCAAAGCAATCTACAGATTCAGTGCAACCCATATCAAAATTTCAATGATTTTTTTTGTAAAAATAGAAAAATTTGTTCAAAAATTCATATGGAATCTCAAGGAACCTTGAATTGCAAAACTGTCTTGAAAAAGAGGAACCAAGTTAGAGGACTCACACTTCCTGATTTCAGATTTTTCTGCAAAGCTATAGTAATCAAAAGCGTACACTGTCCTTAGTGACATAAAGACAGACATACTAACCAATGGGGCAGACCAGAGAGGCCAGACATAAGTCCTTGCATATATGGCCAAGTGGTTTTCTATAAGGATGCCAATTCTTTCTTCAATGAGAAAAAGATAGTCTTTCCAACAAATGGAGTTGGGAAAACTGGAAATTCACATGCAAAAGAATAAAGCTTAACCCTTATCTAAACAGTATATGCAAAAATTAATCCAAAATGCATCAAAGACACAAAACTAAAATTCTTAGAAAAAGCCTCATGATGTTGGATTTGGCAGTTATTCTTGGATGTGGCACAAAAAGCATGGGAAACAGAAGAAAAAATAATTTAAATCTTATCAAAATTAGAAAAATTGTGTGTCAGAGGACAGTATTAACAGAATAAACAGTCAACAGGATGATAGAGAAAAATTACAAATCAAATATCTTCTAAGGGGGTGAATATTTCAGACTATACAAGGAACTCCTAAAATTCAACAACAAAAAGCAAGCAAACCAAATCAGAAATGGGCAAAGGACTTGAATAGAAGTTTCTGTGAAGAAGATAAATAAATGGCCAATAAGCACATAAAAAGATGCTCAACATTACTAGTCATGTAGTTCAGTTCAGTCACTCAGTCATGTCCTACTCTTTGTGACCCCGTGTATCGCAGCACACCAGGCCTCCTTCTCCATCACCAGCTTCCGGAGTTGACTCAAACTCATGTCCATCAAGTTGGTGATGCCATCCAGCCATCTCATCCTCTGTTGTCCCCTTCTCCTCCTGCCCCCAATCCCTCCCAGCATCAGAGTCTTTTCCAATGAGTTAACTCTTCACATGAGGTGGCCAAAGTATTGGAGTTTCAGCTTCAGCATCAGTCCTTCCAATGAACACCTAAGACTGATCTCCTTCAGAATGGACTGGTTGGATCTCTCAAGAGTCTTCTCCACCGCCACAGTTCAAAAGCATCAGTTCTTCAGCGCTCAGCTTTCTTCACAGTCCAGCTCGCACATCCATACATGACCACTGGAAAAACCATAGCCTTGAGACGGACCTTGTTAGCAAAGTAATGTCTCTGCTTTTTAACGTGCTACCTAGGTTGGTTATAACTTTCCTTCCAAGGAGTAAGCATCTTTTAATTTCATGGCTGCAGTCACCATCTGCAGTGATTTTGGAGCTCAAAAAAATAAAGTCTGACACTGTTTCCACTGTTTCCCCATCGGTTTGCCATGAAGTGATAGGACCAGATGCCATGATCTTCGTTTTCTGAATGTTGAACTTTAGGCCAGCTTTTTTACTCTTCTCTTTCACTTTCATCAACAGGCTCTTTAGTTCCTCTTCGCTTTCTGCCATAAGGGTCGTGTCATCTGCATATCTGAGGTTATTGATATTTCTCACAGCAATCTTGATTCCAGCTTGTGTTTCTTCCAGCCCAGCATTTCTCATGATGTACTCTGCATATAAGTTAAATAAGCAGGTGACAATATACAGCCTTGACGTACTCCTTTCCTATTTGGAACCAGTCTGTTGTTTCATGTCCAGTTCTAACTTGCTTCCTGACCTGCATATAGGTTTCTCAAGAGGCAGGTCAAGTGGTCTGGTATTCCCATCTCTTTCAGAATTTTCCACAGTTTAGTGTGATCCACACAGTCAAAGGTTTTGGCATAATCAATAAAGCAGAAATAGGTGTTTTTCTGGAACTCTCTTGCTTTTCCGATGATCCAGCAGATGTTGGCAATTTGATCTCTGGTTCCTCTGCCTTTTCTAAAACCAGCTTGAACATCAGGAAGTTCACGGTTCACGTATTGCTGAAGCCTGGCTTGGAGAATTTTGAGCATTACTTTACTAGCGTATAAAGATGCTCAACATTACTAATCATTCAGTTCAGTCATTAGGAAAATGCAAATCAAAACCACAGTAACATACCACTTCATACCTATTAGCATGGCTTTTATTAAAAACAAACAAAACAACAAAAAAACCCTGAAATCAAGTGTTGGCAAGGATGTGGAAAAATTGGAACCTTTGTGCTTTGCTCATGGAAATATAAAATGATACAGCCACTGTGGAAAGCAATATGTCTTTTCCTCAAAAAATCAAACATTTCAGGACTGCCCTGGCGGTGGGCCTGTATAGGAATCCACCTGCCAGTGCGGGGGACACAGGTTTGATCCCTGGTCTGTGAAGATTCCACATACCACAGAGCAACTGAGCTCTTCACCGCAGCTGCTGAGCCCCTGTTCCAGAGCCCGCGCGCTGCTGCTGCTGAGCCCCTGCGCCACAGCCTGCTGCAGCTGCACCCTCTCGGGCTGTGAGCCACAGCTAATGAGCCCCTGTGCTGCAGCTGCTGGAGCCCATCCGCCTAGAGCCTGTGCTCTGCAACAAGAGAGGCAAGAAGAAGCCCGTGCGCTACCTAGAGAGTAGCCACTGCTCACTGCAGCTAGAGAAAATCTGTGCAGCAATGAAGGCCAGCACACCCTAAAGTGAAAAAATAAAAAGTTTAAAAATTAAACATTTTATCCAGCAGTTTCACTTTTGGGTATATATGCAAAATAACTTAAAGCAGGGGATTGAACAGATATAGTCATTCACCATTTTCACAGCAACATTATTTATGATAGCCAAAAGGTAGAAGCATTCCCACATGTCCATCAGTAGATGAATGGGTAACTAAACGTGTGTGCACACAGTGGGGTTTTGGAGTATTATTTGGCCTTCATAAAGAATGCAGCTCTGTGTATGCTACAGCATGGGTAAACCCTGAAGACACTGTGTTATGTGAAATAAGCCAGACACAAAATGACAATTTTTGTTTGCTCCCACTCATTTAAGGTGCTTGGAAGAATCAAATAGAAGGTAGAACGGCAACAGCCCTCAGCAAGGCTCGGGGAGGGAGGCAGTGGGGATTCTTACTGGTTGTGGGAAGATGAATTTCTGGAGATGGATGGTGGTAATAGTTGCACACGTGTGTGTGTACTTAGTGCCACTGAGCTGAACACTTAAAAATGACTAAAATAGTAAAACTTCATATTGTGTGTATTTTACCACAATTTAAAACCGAAAACAACAAAGGAAGGATTTAGGGAAAATGCAGAGTGGCTGCTAATGAGTATTAGGTTTCTTTTTTGGTGTGATGAAAATATTCTAAAATTGATGGTGATGATTGCCCAGTCCTGGTAATATACTGAATACCACTGAATTATATACTTTAAACAGGTGAATTGTGTGGTGTATGAATTATATCTCAATAAAGCTGTTACTTATAACAGATTATATATTAATACTCCCCATACCTACCTCCAAGAGACAGCTTTCAACAAGTTGAGTTTATTTTTCTGGCTCTTTGCCTCCGTGTTTCTAAGTAGCATGTTTATATTACTGTTCCTTAACTGGCCTATTTTTCACTTTACCTGTTGACCCTCTTTATATGCAACCCTGTTGAAACCTCTCCTCTTCACGCCTTTTTCTTTCCTCATAATTGTTACATCTGATATCAGTATTGTTTTATTGTTTGATGCTGACCCATGTGCTTCTGTTTTACTTTTCTTTTTCCTTTTTTTCTGGGGTTAATGATTGTCTTGCTTCCTGATTAGCTTTTCATAGGCCTAATGCTGATTTTTTCATATATTTCAATCAGTATGTTTCAAGCCTGTGTATAAGCTACCTAAAAACTTGAGCATAGTTGTAAACCTCTGTCAGTTCTACATTTTTTCCATTTGGAAACTGGCCTTGGCAGTCTGGAGAGCTTGCTTTGTTGGCCTGGATGACAGCTGTCCTTGGAAATTCCTTCTTTGTTCAACCTTTTTTTAAAAAAAATATTTAGTAATCTCTCTATATTCACATGCTCAGGGTGAATTCACCCCTAATCCCTGAAACAACAACAAAATATATTACTTAGATGTTTTATAATTTTGGTATCTGAAATAAAGACAAATAGAAAACTATGCTAAAACATTAAAAAGTTGCAAAGTTTCATTAAAAGTATTTACATTTGTATTCTAATGCCAAACTTACAGATAATTCTTTTAAATAGAATACTCTGAAATATGAAAATAATAAAAAATATTGTTAAATATCCACAACATATTCATGAATGAAATTCCAGATATTAGTTACTGTTCCAAGTTTAGATATTTATGAATGGCCAAGGCAACTTACAATTCCTTGTTACTTTTTCATCCTTTATTCTTGGTTCCTTAATAGCATATAACTCTGTAAACCTTTTAAATGGCCACTGATCACTGCCAGGAATCATTTAAACATAAACACATGATTCTTCTGTAACCAGCAAGATCAACCTATTAAATGCAATCAATTTTATCAGTCACTAAAAATTAAGTGTTTTTACAAACATCTTGTTTACGTTACAATATATAGAAAACATTACATGTATGTTTCTTAAAATTTTTGATTGGAGAGAAAAGGATAATTTCTTGGTAAACTTTTCTCTTTCCATTTAAAGGAGTGTTTTACGTGTACTTCAGCAACGGGTTAGAAGGTCATGGCAACACCTTTCTGAACCAGGAAGAATCATTTTGTAATTACTTTGGCATCCGTACTCTCTTCTATCCAGTAAAGTTTTACATTGTCTTTTCCCCCGTACTTTTAAATTTTTTAACAGTATATTTTTGAAGGTAATTCTCTTCATCAGTATTTTGAGTCAGCCACATGAGAAAGTATTAGTTCACCAAGAACAGAGACTGACTGGATAAGCTCACTGTCACTAACTTACCAGGAGGTACCTTGCTCAAATAGCTGTTAGGGTTTTTTATTATATATTCTGTTGTTTTACATGGCTTGAAATTAAAATCTCTTACATTAACTGTATGGTACAAATTTCATCATCTCCATGAGTTTCTAGTGGGCATCCTCAAAGCCTGCCTGTCACACACTCAGGCGGAAGGCGTACCCTTGGGCACGGGCCAAGCACGGCTGGGAGGGGCAACCTTCTTTGGGTCTCTAGTGGGCTGGGCACCTGCGGATCACAGACCTGGACTCGAAGATGGCCTTTCTAAGCATGTTTGGACAAATGCTGACTTTTCCCTAATAGCTATCTGGCTCTGAAGCAGGGCAAGCCACTTCCACAGGCTGAGGGGGTTGGGTTGGTTGGGGGCTGGTGAGGAGAGGTTTGGTTTCATCATTTTACTTGGCTTTTTATTAACGCCTGGTATAATGTGTTGGGGAAAGAACATACAGTTCAGTTTCCACAGGTCCCACCAGGCCAGGGTGGTGGGCCGGGCAGAGGCTCAGAGGCTCTTTGAATGCTACACAGGATGGAGGCCTCTCCGTCTGCCCCAGGGGCTTAAGGAAGAGCCTTTCTGACTGAAATACCCGAAATCTGTTTCCTTGAGTCCTACTTACTTCTTTTACTTGATTTACTCTCATGTGGTAAGGCACCTCCATAATTTCAAGGCCCTGCATGTATGAAAATAGTTTTGGTTTACCCTTACTCCTGGTAGTTCGGTTAGATTATAGAAATCTAGATTGAAAAATCGCTTTCCTTGAAAAATCTGAGGATGCTGCCTTACTGTCTTAGCACACAGCTTTGCTGTTGAGAAGTCAGGGACATTCTGGTTCCCATTCCTTTGTATGGGATCTATTTTCTCCCTTGGGAGCTCTTGCGTCTTTTCTTTTTCCCTCCCAATTTCTGATATTCTGAAATTTCATGATGCTGTGTCTTGGTGTGGTTTGTTGCTGTGGTTGAAGTGGGCATTTCATTTCAGTGGGTCCTTTCAGTCAGGAGATTCATGTCCTTCAATAATGGGGAACTCTCAAATGTCTCTTTTTATGATTCCCTGCTCTCCATTGTCTATTCCCATTTCTAGAACTTCTGGCTTTTTTTGGATAATAGACCCTTGTAGAGGGACCCTCTGATTTTCTTTTATTTGTTTTTGTCTGTTTAATCCATTTTCTGGAAATTTCCTTGACTTTATCATCAAATCTATTGAATTTATGCTTCACCTCTCATGCTTTAAATTATGAAAGCTCAAGTTGCCAGTTGCTGTTTTGTAGCATTCTGTTCATAGATTGAATACAGTGCTTGCTCATCTCTCTCTGAAGATATTACCAGTATTTTTTATATAATTATTGGTCTTCCCTGTTGGCTCGTGGTAAAGAATCTGCCTGCAGTGAAGGAGACGCAGGAGACCCAGGGGTCAGGAATATCCCCTGGAGGAGGAAATGGCTGCCCACTCCAATATTCTTACTGGAAAAATTCCATGGACAGAGGAGCGTAGCAGGGTACAGTCCAAAGGGTCAGACATGACAGAGCCCGCTGATCTGTTTATTTTTGGCTTTGACGGGTGTCTGCTGCTGCACAGGCTCTCCTCTAGCTGCGTGAAGCAGGGTCTGCTCGCTCTGGTTTCGGTGTGCAGGCTTCTCTTGTGGAGCACAGCCTCGAGGGTGCACAGGCTTCAGTAGCGGCGGTTCTGGAGCGCATGTTCAGATCAGGTGCACAGGCTTAGTCTGCAGCGTGTGAAGTCTCCCAGGTCAGGGATCAAACGCGCATCTCCCCCAGTGGCGAGCAGATTCTGATCCACTGCGCCGCCAGGGAAGCCTGAAGACACTGCCAGTAGTTTTGATTTTCTTTGGCTTCTAGTATGGTTGCTGTTTACTCAGAATCTCGAATGTTTGGGCCTGGGGGCTTCATGCTGTATTTTAAGAATGAAATGCCTGCCAGCTTGCTAGAAGCTCTGGGTGCATGATCCCCACATGTCACTGATAATTGCCATTCTAGGGTGGTCCCTGATGAACTAGTTTCCTTCCTTGAAACCCCTCAAATATCAGTCTCTATCAAGATTGTTTCTCCAGGGAAGAATCTTTGATTCTCTTGCCTTTAGAAATGAGCAACTTGAGGGGAAAGTCTGTGAGGGCCTGCATTCCGGAAATAGAATTAGCGGTGGAGTGGTGAGGAGGATCTCACCATGCTGGAGTGTGTTCAGTTTCCTTCACACTGTCTGTGTCTCTGTAAGTCCTAAACTTTTCTGATTTAGTTTAATCCTACTTAGAAGTTATTTCTTACCCGTTAAGTGCATTAAAATAACACAATGTTTATCTTTTGTTAAACACATCAAAAAGATAAAGGAACTTTTGAAATTTTAAGTTGAAAGGATATATAGTAAAGGGCATATTTCATTTTTTATCTAGTGATTATTTAATCCTTTAACCTAACCCCCCCAAATAAATGATATTAATTTATATAAAAAATGAAATTATTACTTTAAAATCATCCTAGTGATTTAATTTTAGTCTTTCTAGTTTTATCTATGCAACATAAAAATAAAACAATACATTTTTACATGTGACTTTATCGGTTTAGAAAATGTGACTTTATTAAGTTTTTTAAAGTAAAAGCTTTTTGCTTTATCAAAATATTCATTCATTATAGAGGAAATAATTTGATTATACTTAGTATTTTTAAATGGAGTTTGTATGACTATTTTTTCCAGACAGTAAGGTTGTAGACATTTTATAGTTCATTTAAAAATTTGTTAACCTAAAGAAAAGTTAAAAAGAAGTGTGAAGCTCAATAAACTATCACAGAGTGAACCACCCACATAACCAACCACCCAAATTATGAAATTGATCAACACTAGTGCCACAGCGTCCCCCTGCATGTCCCCTACCTCCCAGTCTTTACCCCATCGTCATCTGTGGGAGCACTGTCCTGATCATAGGTTAACTTCACCTGATATGTACGTATAGCAGTATAGAATTCTGTTGTATGAATATACTCAAATTTCTTTTTTCCATTCTATTTGTGATGGGCATATGAGTTGTTTCCAGTTTAGGACTATTAAGAATAATGCTGCCATGAACATTCTGTGAACATTTTCTGGCCATATTTGTACATATTTCTGTTTTTGTGAAAGACTGGTGATAATTCATTGACTCTTTTGTACATAACAAATGATTCCAAAGAAGTTTTACCAGTTTACACTCCCTTCAGTATTGTATGAGTGAGTTTCAGTTGCTCCACATACTTGCCAACATTTGCTGTTGTAATTTTAATATTTAATTTTAGCCATTCTTTTGGGTGTGTGGTGTATATACACATATGGAAATTATAAAAGCAAATACCCAAATAGCCAAAAAATGTATGAAAAGATGCCCAACTTGTTAGTCATCAATCTCAGTTTTTAAAGATAATTTTACATCTTTGTTTTGGTTTACTTTGCTTTGCTATGGTAAAAATGACTATAATCCCCATATGTTAAATTCTGGCTTTGAATTTCTTTGTCTATTCCCATAGATTGCTTCCTTACATTGTTTTTCATTCAGAATTTAGAAGTCTTCATCTCCCTTTCTTGTAGTTCTTTTACTCAGGGTTATTTAAGTGAAGGCACTAAATCTCATGGGTTCTTGAATAATTTAATACTCATTGATTTTTTTTCTAACATTTAATGTGAAAAATTTCACACATAAGGCAAAAAATAATTTTGCTGTGAGCACTTGTGTATCAGTCACCTGGCCTTTACCACTGGCATTTTACTGTATGTACTTCTTCATCACATATCTATCCGTCTTTCCATTTCTGGCTGATTTACCCCTTTGCTTTGCAACCCTTGGCATCACTGTCTGTAGACGGTACTCTTCTAATTTCTCCTCTTCAAGTACAGTCACATCAATACTGTGATTTGAGGGGATAGAAATTTTCTTTAAAGTTAATAGATTTTTAAAAACAGCTTCTTTATGGAAAAATGTGGAATTCTGGTGATAGTTAAGCCAAATGTTGGCCTTGTTTGTTTCACTTAATAAAATAAAAACTTATTGTACCTATGATTTTCTATTTTCAAGTCATGTCTTAAAGGCAGCCATTTTTGTTCCTCTCCAGCTGCTTTCTGACATGATCTGAATTTTTATTTTATTTTGTCAAGGACACTTACCATGAGATCTGTGCCTTGACAGATGGTTACGTGTACAGTACGTCTGTTGACTGTGGCACAGTGAGTGTTGTCCAGCAGATCTCTGAGCTGTTCATCTTGCTTAACTGAAACTTTATGCCTGATGGTTAGCAATCCCTCACTTCCACCTGTCTCCCAGCCCTTGACAAATACCACTACACTCTTTGATGCTATGAAGTTTACTGTTACAGAGACCTGATCTGAATTTCTAGAGGCATGAATGAGAAGAAGACAGTAATTGTCCTGGGTGGTCTCCCTTATTTAGAAAAGCACCATGGAGAAAAGGCAGTCAGTCAGACATATTGCCCGATTCTGCCACTACTATTTAACTAGCTGGAAAGTCGTTTCAGTTTGGGGTGCCTCAAGCTGGCCTCAGTTTACTCATCTGTAAACTGAATGGGTCTAAGCCAGTTGTCCTCCAGGTCCTGCTTCTATTCTGCAGTGCTGCATTAACATGTACTGGGTGTAGAACTTGGTATTGTTTTCTTAAAAACTTTAGTTTCTAAATTTGCAAATCCATAGGCATTCTCTTTGTGACCTCGAATACTGATGAACTTCTTTTTTTTTCCAGATTATTAAAGAGACATGAAAACAACTTATCAGTGCTAGCCATTAGTAACATGGAAGCTTCCTCCACCCTTGCCAAATGCCTTTATGAACTTAATTTTACAGTTCAGAGTAAAGAACAAGAAAAAGACTCAGAAATGCTGCAGTGAAAAATAATTCCACTTCTATAGTGGGGACTCAAAGTCAGATACATTTCACATACTGTTACTGAAGAAAGCACCAAGTCTTAATGGAACAGAGACCATAGAATGAATTATTTTATCTCCTCCCATGATGCTGAGGGGAAGCTTCGTATTCTGATCTCTGAGCGAATCCCTTTGTTCTCTGTTTAAAAAAATCTAAGAAGAAAAAAAAAACTGCTGTGGGATTGTCAACCAGCTTATCTGCAGGATGTCTCTCAGATCTGATAGATCCTGATGGAAACTGGTATGATCAGAATTCAGTACCATCCACATTGGAAATATACATGGAATATTGTAAAACCTACATGAGCAGATGAAATAGAAGCA